>JBAWJW010000042.1:0-262846 GCA_037356055.1 Xylaria sp. Z34 | reverse complement strand
TAAATTTATTATATATATTATTTTTAATAAATTATTATTATTATATTAAATATAATATAATTATAAATAAATTATTATAATTATATTAATAATTAATAATAATTAATATAATATATAAATTTTTAATTCCACTTAGGCAAGTAGTTAAACTACAACTAAATAGCTAAGCCGCGATCTTAGCAGCAGGTAGTCTAGTGGGCAACAAGTGGCCCCACTTAAAAAGTAGGCCCCAACCACTTATTCCTGAAATAAGTAGAGACCCACTTATTTTCCAAAAAATAAGTGGGTCATACCCACTTTGCTACCAACCCCCTGTAACTGTGTGTTTATAATTGTGTGTATATCACTAAATTTACTGTGTGTGCCACTCTTAACGGGCCGCTATTGCTACGCCGGGCGCGACACAGCCGTAAACGGGCCGCCAACTGCACCAACAGCTGGTGGCAATTAACATGGTGTACGAATTTTCAACAAATTCAACGAAACGAAACACTCGCCCCTGGTCCATACCCTTCTAAAAAGGGTAGCGGCGGTTGCAACAGGGTAACCCCTACAAGTGGGGAGGAGGATAGCTAAGGAGGTTTTCACTATACTATAGTTTTTTACCTAAGGCAGCCCATAGCAATAATAAAAATCGGAACGCTCTTCCGATCTAATTTTTAATAAATTTAATAAAATAAAATATTTATTTTTAATTTATATTTTTTTAAAAATAATAATAATTATAATAAAATAATTTTTATAAATAAAAAAAAATAATTAAAAAAGTTTTTATTATAATATAATTTTTTATTTAAAATAATTTATAATAATAATAAAAAAATTAAAATTAAATTATAAAAAAGTTTTAAATTATTTTAATTATATAATAATAAATAAAATAACTTTTTTTTTTTAATTATAATATTTTAATATAATAATTATTATAATTAATTAATTATATAAATAATTATAATAATATTTAATAATATAAAATTATTTAAAATTAATATTATTATTAAAAATAAATATTATTTTATATAAATTTTAAAAAAATAAAATTTATTAAATTAATTTTTAAAATATAAAATATAATAAAAATAAATAAAATAATATTATATATTATAATTTATTATAATTATAAAAAAAATTATATTAAAATAAAAGTTTTAATTTAATTATAAAAAGTTTTTTTATATAAAAAAACTTATTTTATAATAAATTTATTTTTTTAATTAAAAAATTAAATTTAATTTAATATTAATTTTTAATATTAATTTAATATTTTTATTAAACTTATTAAAATAATTAAGCTTATTAATTTTAATAATAATAATAAATGTTTTTTTATAATTATAATTATTTATAAATAATATTATTAAAATTATATTATTTTTATATATAATTATTAAGTTTTATTATATTAATATATTATTTATTATTAAAATTAATTAAAAAAAATCTAATTTTTTTTTTTTAAAAAAAAGATCTTATTTTTTATTATTAAAACAAGCTTAAATATTTTTATATAAAAAAAAAAATTTTTACTTAAAATTTTAATTAATTAAAGGTTAAGCTTAAACATTTTTATATAAAAAAAAAGATTTTACTTAAAATCTTAATTAATTAAAAGTTAGGTTTTAATACCCCTTATATATAATAAGGGGTCTTTAAGGGTGGACCCCTTAATAAGTCCCTTTAATACTTGCTAGATCTCCGGGCACTTAGGTCCATGCCTTTTTTTGCAACAACTAGTAATTTGAAGCTTGCAGCATCTCATTAAGCGCCTCGCATGCGTCATCTTGACTGAAAACCCCGACAACCTCCAGACCGCCCGGCCGACGCCCCTGCCCGTACGCACGTGCAAGGCTCTCGCCCGTCTCGCGCAACCGCTTATCCACGACTTCTAATTCTACTCTAGCCCTTGTTTGCACATCATCTACAGCGTCCAAGAATTCCTTCAGTCCTTGGACAGCGATGTCTTCCCTTTGAAAATGTCTGGGCGTAGCCGCCGTTGCCATTGCTTGAATATCTAGGTCGGTCAATACTTGCACAAAGGCAAATCGGACATGCTTAAACTCCGTCGCCGCCCAACTGCCTGTGCGCACATTGTTCTCGTGTGTCTCGCGGTCCCAATGCTTCTCGTGACTGACTAGCACGTGCCAGCTTCCGCGGACGAAACGCTCCCGCGTCGGCAGTAGAGACTTAGAGTACCCACGCCAAATAAAATTCTCAGCTGGTATCGGCGTCAATTCCATCCTAGAGATGGCTTCATTCTCTAGTGTCGGAGGACCAGCAGCAAATCTGAAAAGGTAATCGTCGGGCGCCTTAAGCCATTCGAGGAATCCGGCGGCGAACTGGTCCGCCTTGAGGAGCCCGTCGCCGACGAAGTGCGATCGCCAGTTCCAATACTTCCTTGGGCTACCACGGGCGTTAAGCTGTGTTCGCTTGAAAATGTACTGGACAGGGAACATAGACCCTGACAAATTGCTTGTCGCGGGAAGCCAGGTCCTTCTACGCAACGCGGACGAATATACGCCGGAGACGAAGAGCTTAGAATAGTGCGAGTTTTGGTCTGCATGCTTTAAAAGTTCTAGTAGACATTCGATACTGGCCTCGTCGTTCTCTCGCGTGGGCGACTGGAGGAGATAAACCTCTGATAAAGTCGAACAGGTTGATAGCACACCAGCAAGTTCGACCGGGGAGCTTGAAAGGAAATCAACGCAAACGGCTAGCGTTCTAACCTGACTCAGCTCAATCGTTTGTAGTGCTGCTGATATCGTCTTCATCGAAAGCCCTTTATATCGTACGAGGTCAAGGTGTGTCTCACCCTCAAAGGCAAGCGCGATCAGCTGTGCTGTGGAGTGGGATTGCCTCAGCTTCTCCGACCTTTCCTGCAATATGCGTCGGAGAACGTCTTTGAAAGTGCGTAGTCGACGTGGCTCGTCGAAGAGCGATGGATCAAAGGACTCTATGTCTAACGTACTATCGACCAAGGCCCTTACTGCGATGTCAACCAGAGGCCGGACTAGGTGTTTTCGCAGCAGGTGGTTGGCGCTACCCGCTGATTCCTGTTCGGGCGGCCAGATAACTGCAGACGTTGATTCGTAGTCAGTAAATGTCCAAGTACTCTGGCATTGAGCCTTTTCTTCAACCCACGCTGGAAAGTAATTGGGTCAACGATAGAGACACGCTCTAAAACATCTATGGCACTAGCGGTCGCAATTTCAATGCTAACTGAATAGGACTCGCACGTCGCTCCAAATCTAGTCCAATATTCCTTGGCTGACATGGCGTGGCGAGGTCGCTCGTCCTCGACCTTTTGTTTTTGAGGCCCACCGGGTTCTTGACCTGAATCCCTCCATTGGCGCCAATTATCTATTGTATCGAAAAAAATCATCTTTTGCGACTGGAAAGCCACTATTCCGTACTTCAGATTCTCCAGATCGCTGATGTTGAAGACCACCATGCCAAATTTCGGATTTGTATCTCGGAACACCGTGCCTAGAGGTTTAGCTGTTAGTGGTCCGTTGGCCGAACCGAGACCTCCGGCAAGCAACAAACATGTCGAGATGAAGGGGAACTCAGGAACGCCCCGCTCTTTCGATGTTGCGCTGCCGAGGTTCTTGAGAATTTCTTGGTTATTCATCTTTGGTATCTCGTGGCTAGGCAAGGGCAAGTGCTGATCATCTTGATAGAATTCTGCCGCGATGTTTAATTCCGAGGTAATGGCGAGTTTGTTTGCTGGATCCGAGAGAATGGAGACGATGTGAAGGGATGCAAGGAGGACCTCGGCGGGACTCATGATGCCAATGTCTGCTTGCGGAACGGTTGTGGTTGCTACGGCCATGGGCCGGTGACGATCCGCGATTTCAGCTACAACATAGAAGACCCAGCAATTGGGACCGTGGGAAGTTGTAAAGGGATGCGGGATCCAGCATGGCGGTACGGGATCTTGCTCTTGTATCGCAGCCATCGTGGATCGTTCGCAATAAGAGACATGCGTTCCACGGGTAACTTTGATGTGGATTCAAAGAAGTGAGACGGGTGATCATAAGGGGGTAATGCGGGGTTGGTTGGTCAGTTTTAAGCCGTCAAGAAATACGCTAATATAACCTAACTATAGTTAAATTGCTGCTTATTTAAGTCTTAAATAAATATAAAAGTATATAATAACCGCGACCTTTCTTGCTCTCTAACCCCCTTGCAGTTATATTCACTCCGTGTATGCAGATTTGACCTGCTTTAAATGGGGTGAAACGTGGAGTCTCTGGTCGGAAAAGTGGCGAACATCGGGTTGACCACCTTCCCCACTCATCAGCTTGAGCCGTCCCTGGTCTTGCCAAGATAGAGACAATTTTACAACTCGAGGAGAAGGAATACATTTGATAATCTGGGTAGCATCTTTACACAATGCAGGAGTCATCTAATATAAAGTTGTTCAGCTCGCATCTGCACACACGTCTTTCAGTTTTACTACACCTGTAACAACCCCTTCTATCCGCCGTGTATTTAACATTTCAAAGTCCTTTGTTTCAAAAGACATCATGTACAACACCAAGGTCTTGCTCACCTTCGCCCCGCTGGTAAATGCGTCCCTGGCCCAGACATATTCCAACCCTACGTGCTCCAGCTTGGTGAACGACCTCATAGCGCGCGGTCCTGCGGTCCCTGCGGCCATTGCATCGGTCCTCTATGCTCAAGTAACGGGTGCTCCAGGCGACGATATCAGCATAAATAATGCCAGCGACCTCCTACGCCACCCCAACGTCTATGTGTCGCAGATTTGCGCAGCCGCTGGTCAACTACCTTCGTCACTATTGCCTGAATTCGCGTCTTGGGGCTCGACGCTTCTCTATTTCGCTAGTGTTGAGATTTCGTCTTATGACTCCGCTGTCACTCAGTGCGTGACCACAGGCACTGCGGCTGCTTCCATTACTAGCTATCTCCACTCCATCGTCAGCCAGCCAGATCGACTCTGCCAGCCCACGAGCACGAGTGCCGCAGGCGGAAACGACACGGCCTCTATCACCTTCTACCTGACGGCGACAGCCTCGGGGAATGATACGGGCGTTCCTAGCACCTCGATTCCTGTTGCTGCTGCTGGAAGGCCTACGGGTGCCATTTTTGGTGCCGCTGCTGTTGTGGGTGGCCTTTTTGGTGTCGCTCTCCTGTGAACAGCAAGGCATCAAGCAGGCTCTACACACTACACCTACCGTTTAACAAATTAGTGGTTGCGGGAGACGTATTATATTAGTGTCAGTAGTTAATTTAGGGGTGATCAATGGCGTCAGGTTCAAGTAATATCATTGATGGTTTAGCTTGTACATAGTATGGTCAAGAATCGATTAAAGAAACAGAATATCTTGCCAGTCCTCGGTAACTGCGAGCGCGAATGCCAGCCCTTCGTGGGAAAACCTGTATGAGAAACTATTCGAACTATCTACTCTGTAGATTCTATAATCTCATCAGATAAAGATCGTCGGATCCTGCTCCCTTTCTCCCACAAACTGAAACGATTTCCACTGCATTTTCTTTCCGCCCACGAGATCTCCAAGTGCGCTAATGATTTCGGCCCCAGGTCCCCAGTGCTCACCGACCTGCCACGTTACTTTTGTTATCCCATCTCCTTCAGGCGCATCATATCTCACCCCCCATCGGAACAGAAGAATCTTATTATCAGCCGAAAGGGGTGCGTCGTCACCCCCTTCATACACTTGAGCCCGCTCCTTAGATGGCCGCCACGTGAGTCACGTGAATAACTCAGCGTCTTGAAGGGAGGGTATGTTTTATTGTTGGAGAGACAAGGCAAACTCCAAGAGTAAAGTGTTGATGCGCTCGGCGACGGGGACTGTACCGAATATGTCAGGCTGGCGGGCGAGGCACATATTGTCGCAGCCTATGTACTCGTCCTCCTCGCAAGACCGCAAGTGGTGCATCTTATCAACGTCTTCCTGGCCGGGCAGGTAGGGCTCCTCCCTTGTGACGGCGAAGCCTGTGGCATGGGGATCTCCGCCTCTGGGCCAGAAAAGTACCAATTCCTGTCGAGCGCACATAGATAAAATTCCACTTTGAGGTGCTGCATACGTGGCCATAACAAAGAGTGAGTTGTTGTACTATCAGTAATAAGCGGAAATAATGAGCGCCCAGATGCCCAGTCCCCCTAGGTGACTCCCCAGGCCCCGCAACCCAAGAGATACAGGGTCTATGTCTTCAAACTCCAGGATCGTCGACAAAGATGATAGCGATAACGCGCTGACGAGGTCAGGCATCTGAGCCGCTTGGTCCATGTCGTCTCCGTAAGGGAGGTGGGAGGCAAGTTCGAGGGACACGCGCATGGAGATGGGCCGCATGTGAACAAAGTCCATTTCCGACTCAGAGACGCAATTTGGGGCGGGAAAGAGGCAAAGTTGGGTAACGCGGTTGAGGAGAGGTAAGCTGCTGGGGTTTTGGACGGTGAGGCAACAGGTGTGGAACGTGCGGTGCAAGTAATCTGGGTTGATGCTGAAGGAGTGATTGATGATGCGGATGGTGGGCTGAAGGCCTTCGTCTGGGCGGATGAGGTTGAGTTCTTTGGAGGACTTCTTATCTACCATGTCCTCGAGGTCGTGCAATCCGTTGAAAAAAGGCGTGTACTTCGGCTTAAAAGTGAGCGTGGATGGCCCCGAACTCGGCAGGGAACTCCCTACACTTGAGGGGAGCGCCGGGAGAGTTGAGAAGCAGGGGCATTCCCGCGCCGAGAGTGCACTCTTGCAGGCCGACGTAGAGACGCGGCGGGTGCGCGTTGTAGCCACAGACATTTTCGAAGAAGATACTCCATTAGCGCAACAAGAGCCCCATCAGGATCCTTGTGGTTCATGTCCCAGAGGTCAACCACTCGAGTTTTACAACCTGGACCGGAGTGCTAGTTTGCCATAGTGCATAAAGTATCATCCTAGCGACAGATTGTACTCAAAAGCAGTACTCGCTGCATTGATAGATTTTACACCTCCATTGGCGGCCTCCCCACGGCTTGTATCGCTACCTATCGCAACTATTTCAGCTGCATTGCGATCGGCCGTATCATTGTCTTGAGTAGCGCCCGCGGTATTATTTAAGGGCTGACTGTAGCTTGGAGTGTCCTCTTGCTTGTCTATTGGTCGTAGCATAGGATGTTCGAGGTTAGAAATGTCTAAGAGTCCGAGGTATTCGTCTTCTTTAGTACTCGGAATAGTCTCTGCTCCTTTAGACCAAGTCCCCTGTCCGATTCCTTCATGGGCTAGGCGCTGAAGCTGTAAGGTTGCATTAGTGGTCCATTCAAGATGCTTGTATTGCCAATATGATCCTCGCTTTTGGAGCCATGCAGATGCTGGCTCAACTAGATAGGAGATCACCACTAAGAGAAAGCCTGCAAGGTATGTGAGAACCAGACCGAATATGCTCAAAGATGTGTACGCAGTGTTTCTGATTTTCTGTTCTCTTTTTAGTTTGAATTTTATTTTAACCGACATCCAGCTTCGAACACATACCTGATTCTGGCACACATTGTTAAATTCTGGTGTTGTATAATTCTGGCGCGACTTCTCTAGAACCGGATCGCCCAGACCGTAAGAACTGTCAAGGTAGAGAGCTTGAGCAACGGCCATGGATATATCCCACCAGTGAGCAACATCCAGCTGCCATTGATTAGATGCCAGCGGCCCTTGAAAACCAACTAATAGGCTTTGCTGCGAAAGAAGAGCTCTGGGTCCCAGTTGGCCCAACACTCCGGCTACATGTCTGCTAAGGGCAAAAAAGGTATTTGCAAAATATGTGAAACGAGCAGCCTTTTCTGTCGCGGCAGTACTATTTGCGATTTCAGCGTATGTGGTATTGAAGAGGGGCGCAGCACTAGCTACTGCGTCTCTCATACTAGCCAAAGGGCTGCAGCCTGTAGGATGATCGGTGGTGCAAAATTGGTGCTGGTCGGCGCATGCAAGAGGGGAAGCCGGTGCCCGTGGAAAGTATACTCGTTCGGTCACAGCTTCGCCTACCTGAGTAATTGGGACATCTGTAGCCATTTGTGACACGTTATACCATACATCATCGGTGTGTTCACTAAAGACGACGCCATTTCCTGACAGAAATATGAGATAAGTATCTGCGTTTGCCCGTACAAGTACATCAAGCGGCATAAAATCCGAGTTATTGTCAAGGATAGTCTTGTTTTTGACCACAGCAACAACGGCACTAAAGAAAAAGTAATTATTAGATAATAGGTCGCAAGTTGAAAATTACTTTGTTATGCAGATACAACCAACTCACTTTAGTTTATAGTTTATATCAGTCAACAATACAGCATCAGATAAGGCAGACGTATACTGGGAGTCTAAGCCCGGAATTCGAAACATGTAGTCCACCTCTCCAGAAAAGGTTGTTATGTTGCCAAAGTGGAACAGAATATCCTTGGTCGGTGATTGAGCGTCCTGGCTTGTGAAGCCTGCCGTTGTTAATGGTGCGCAATGGAGAACGTTTCTCCACAAGATCCTTTCTTTGATCGGAGCATTAAGACCAAGATGTAGATGGCTGTTGATGAAACCACTGTCAATGCGTATATTGCCCCACTGATTGAGACATATGGTGCTATCAAAAGGACAAGTAGCGTTGTTATCGATATTTCCAGTAATCCGGTCTGTAACAAAATGGTCACAGTCAAACTGATTATCCTGGTTCGAGTAGCATTGCTGAGCATAATTTGCCGCATTATTAAACATTTTACTGCCGTAAGAGATAGTGTCGAAGTAGTAGTCACTGCCTGAGAATACGTATCCACATCCAGCACTTTTGATAAGAACTTCGTTGTCGGCTGTAATGATGCTAGAAGAAAAGCCTCCCAAGATAGTGAAAGAGATAAGGAGAATTGTTCCGCTCGTGACAGAGAAGAGTAGCCGATGATGGAGCTTTCTTTGCTGGCGCTTCATTGATAATAGTTTCAAGAAAAGCCATATGCCATCCTCCGGTGCGGAAGCGTTGCGCAAGATTGCTTGCAGTTGATGATATGTTGCTTCCTGTGGTCCCATATCAGAATAGTATCTATGGAGAGCAAAGCAAAAAAGCCTCCAGACCCGGGTTGCAATAAAAGCAATAAAGGTGCTAGTAAATGCAATGACGAGGGCAGCATCTTGTCGAGTAAGAGTCACCGTTGCTCCCATAAGTTGTCCATGGGACCAGTTCGTCCATGTACCAATATGTACGGGGTATCCCTGACTTATGTTAGCTTTAGTGTTGCTCCTAGAAGACATCTTGTTCTTTGGTTTTAGGGTTAAGGAATCCGATTCTG
The DNA here is from genome assembly GCA_037356055.1 of Xylaria sp. Z34. Lineage (NCBI taxonomy): Eukaryota > Fungi > Ascomycota > Sordariomycetes > Xylariales > Xylariaceae > Xylaria > Xylaria sp. Z34. The sequence continues at coordinate 253,569 of JBAWJW010000042.1, read as the reverse complement.
CAGTAAGATAATCATGAAATAGTTCATAGGCAAACAGGTAATGAAGTATAGTACATAGTAAGAACGTCTCAAAGAAAAGCATTATCGATGATTTAAGGATAAGTAAACTCCCTAATGGTTTAATCATATGAAGCGTTATAAATAAGTACGTTCTAATATAAGTAATAAAGCACTGTAGTATTAGCCCCCAAATATATTTTTAATAATCGTTGAGTGGAAAACGTAGTCGGAGGCTTGCGAATTGGGGTTATAATCAATTTTTAGCCTATAATACTCGGGGAAGCAAGTAAGCCGCCCAGCCAAGGAACCAGGACCCGAGGCCCCTATTTTATTTCGTTCTCGGTTTATCCCGCTCCCGCGCGGCTATACAGCAGTGTTCATGCTTACATCAGTCAGACTAATGGCAAGGTTAATCTTGTTCTACCACATATTTAATAGGGGTGATGAGTGGGGGTTTCATGATACCTGGTAAATAGTACAGTTAATATTTTAAGCAATGTATTATGAGACTTGCTGATAGTCTAGCAGGTGCAAGTTATTCAGCAACTAATAATGCACAGAGCATGACTATATTTAATATATGCGGCCGGAAGTGAACACAGAATAGCGGTGTTTATATGTAACATTGGTTCGTCGCTTGTGATTAAAGGTGGGAGCTGGAATTCTATTACGCAAGGGGGAGAGCCGCCATTTCCATCGTAGATACTGTACTGATTCTATATATATACTAGATGCACAGGCCACGCCTCGTGGTCTCTGGGTTTATTCCGTAGCGTTTCGTGACAAGCGATCTTCCCTCAGCAAGCGAACCACACGATGATGCCCATTCTTCCGGGACAGCATTAGTGCCGTCGAGCCATCTCCTAGCGCCAGGTCTGTTTTGATTTTGGGGTGCTGCATTAGACGCCGCACCATATTTTCATTTCCCTCGTTCGCAGCTAATAGCAATGGTGTCCAGCCGGCCTCGTTGGGAATATTTGGGTCTATGTCGACATGTTTTAGCAGAAGGTCCATTACTGTGTTTTTTCCCTGGTTTGTGGAAGCAAGTAAGGGTGTCCAGCCTTGACTATCATGGAGGTTGGGATGCGTTGTGGGGTGGTTCAGAAGAAGCTGTACTATACCAGCGTGACCCTTGAAAGCGGCCGACCACAGCGGTGATCGTCCGAAAGCATCCACGATATTGGGATTGATACGATGTTGCTCTAGCAGTAATCTGACACTCGATTCTTTTCCTCTTCGACAGGCCACAGAGAGGGGAGTTTCTTTGCCCTTTCGTGCTTCTGTCTGTAGGAAGGAATAGGTTATTCCCGTATACCCATTAAACTCCTTGAAGGGCGTGTATAACAATCCGTAGTGCTCATCTGATGGGATGTTCGGGTCCACCTCAGCTCTTTCAAGCAGTAACCGCATGACACTCTCTCGGCCGTATCTTGCTGCCTGCCAGAGTGGTGTGCCGTGGATATTGTTCTCATTAGGATCGACGTTATCTCTCACTAGAAATTGCTGTACGGTCTTATTATATCCTCGGGCGGCGGCTACTTGGAATGGCGTTTCGTCATAATTCCTTGACACCTTGCTCGGGTTTATGCCGTCTTGTGAAAGGAGCAGTTCGACTATAGAATCGTGGCCTTTCTCTGCCGCTCCCCACAATGGTGTGGGCGATCCATCTTCCTCTCCCAGTATATTGATATCAATGTCGGGCCTGCCAAGAAGTAGCCGGACAATACCCCTATGCCCATTAACTGCTGCTAGGTAAAGAGGTGCATCTTCCGTATGGAGAAGGTTTGGATCAGTATCTTGACGTTCAAGTAGTACTGCGACGACAGTTTCGTAGCCGCCCTCGACAGCGCCCCCCAAGGGTGTATGTCGAAGATAGAAAGGCGAGCCGAGATTTGGATCAATATCGCTAAGTGCCAAAATAATTCGTACAACTTCAACATGACCGCGTTGCGCCGCTGCGAAGAGCGGTGTAAGATCATGGGAGGACGGAAGACTTGGATTCACGTCGTCTCGTCGTAGCAGCAGGCGCACCACATCGACACAGCCGATAAACGAGGCCCACCAAAACAACGGTGCCTCCGAGGTCTCAAAATTATCGAGGCTTATGTCATATCGTTCAAGGAAAAATCTCAGGATACTCTCGTGTCCTTTAACGACTGCACGCCATAGAGGACAGTATTCGTTATCCCTGAAGCGGAGATCTATGTCATTCCGCTCGACCAACAGCCGTACTATCTCCTCATGTCCTTTGAAAGTAGCAGCTGTTAATGGTGTTTCACCTGTATGAGTCGCTCGGTTCCAAGCTATGTTTTGGCGTGAAAGAAGATGCTCCCTTTCTCCAATTGATATTACTCGGTGCCAAACCATGGCATCGTAAATACTCTCGACATCCCGGTGTTCGGTTTCAAGGCGGCTGTAGTGATGTCTAATTTCATATTGAGCATTAATATTAACGTCACTTCGGGCTAGGAGCAACTGCACGGTCTGCGTATGTCCCTGTTCGGACGCATAGAAAAGGCACCTGGTTGTCGTGTCGTCGGCTTCCACGTCAGTCCATCTGTCCAGTAGTAGTCGCAGAGTTTCGACGTGTCCTTGATACGCCGCCGCCTCTAATGCTGTCCCAAGATTTCCTTCATCATGTATGGCGGCTCCATGCTCGATCAGGAGGTGTGCTATATCTGTATGACCTCTATAAGCAGTAATGTATAAGGCAGAGCCAAAATACTCATTCGAGAAGTTTGGATCGGCGCCATTCTTCAGCAATGTTTCCACAATCTCACGATCCCCGCGGTATGCTGCTAATTGCAGACTATGGAAGCGCAACATGGCCTGTACTGCCTGCTGATTCTTTGAACACAGTCCTTCCGCTCCGTCATCCGAATATGTGATTGCGGGAGGAGAGTGAGCCGAGCTACCCAATAAGGTCTGGAGCTGTCCACATACCCAATATTTACCCCGGCTTACAATCAGCATGTCGCACGCTGCATTGAGATATTCTTCCTCTTGACCAGCCTCAGAGTTGCAGACCCTCCAAGATCCAATCGACAATACTGAGTTCCAGATAGCTAATGCGAGCCCTGTCTCATTACCGCGGACGGCCCTAAGTTTTGTCGTCAATAGCCATTTAACTGATGAGGCATTTAAATAACGAGATTCCGAACGGAAGTGATGCTGGTCTATGTTTTTGAGTGCATGGCGTGAAATAATTTCATTGAACAGCCCTTCAAACCAAAAGCACAGTTAGAAAGGACCTCTTGTCTCAGTCATTTGTAGGTGTGACCTCACAGCAAACGAGCCTGAGTTCAAGGCAGCTAGGGCGAGTTTGGCACTCATTCCAATGGTCCGGGACAAGAGAAGCCAATATCATGTCCATGATCTCGAGAGGAAGATTCATGAGACCCATATCGATCGATTCATCAGCCACAGCGTTCTCAGGGGTATTAGAGTTGGGCAATAGATAAGAACACTTAGCAGTTCAACAAAAAAAATGTCTTAAAAGGGACTTATAAAAGTTTGAATATTGAAAAATGAAAAGGCGTTGTTGAATGCGAGATAGGTTAGCTCTAGAGTGAGTAAACAAAATTCACGTCGCTGGTGAGTTGAAATGTTATTGATTCTTGTATTTTTATCTAGCTAACCAGAACAGTCTTCAGCCTTTATACGATGAAGTCTCGTCCTTTATCAACCTTCTAAAGGTACTTGTTGCTACCCCTCACAAACAAACTCGAGAGGCGTAAGGGAGAAAAGAGCTGGAATGGACCAATAAGGAGAGAACAACCCTCCCTTGAATTTGTATTGAAGCAAGCGCCCAGCTATCAGAACTAATGGGCTTACCTAAGGCCCTTGTGTTCCCAACATTTGGTTGGGCTCTTTGACCCTACCATGAGAGAGATGCCGAAACGACAATTGTTAGGGCCTTAGAAGCGAGGCAAGACGAATGAGGGAATAGAAAGTCAGATAATCGTCTGCGCTGGGGATTGGCAAAGGCAGCTAACGCTTCGCGTAGAGGTCGCTGTTCTTATGATCCTTGTCCTAAATGAAGACCCCAAGTCAGCAGCATAGACATATGTTCAACCGACAATGAATGGTTCTGCTCTTGTCGCTATTATTATCCTTGCAGCTTTAGATTGCCAGCGGAGATTATTGCGCTTACACGCCTTCCAGTTTGCGTTATACAGATTCGCCACCTATCAAATTCTTGTTTTGCGGCAGCTTCATATATATTAACACCTTGTATTACCAGGCCTAGTTGGCTTACGGACCTATCAATGCCTTCTACAATCCCTTGGCTTCTTCGGATTTGGGATTTAGGTGCTGTGCTACCTATCAATATACCGCATGTAGGCCTTCAATTTCTAGCTCTCCTTGGATTCTCATAGCTTTAATGTCACAGGAACAACAAACGTAATCAAGCTTCTCTTGCAAGCATTTACTCAGGCCTTTAATATTATATGGTGTTGTAGGGTGTTCCCGCGAAAATAGATTCCAACGATAACGAGCACAGGATACAGATACATAGCAAACCTTCAGCTCTAAACAGGGATAACTTCAGAGAGTGGTCAGACTTTCTAATAGATAAGCAACCTAACCTTTTTACGTCAGCCCCAAGAGTGTCTAGGCTAATACACGTAGTTCACCCTAATACGTTACATACTGAATACACGTATCCACTCTTCTTCTTACCCACGCCACACAGCCTCAATAACCGCCATAAAGCTCAGCGGGTCAGCCTTGATACTGACGACATCAAACCGCTCATCAGCGGTGCGGAAAATGCCACGATACGCCTCAGCCGGGCGCTCGCTAGTATTAAACATAGCCATCATGCGCAGATCCGTCGACGTGCCCATCTGGCGGACAGACAAGGGTAGGGGATCCTTCTTGGTGTCGCTGTCGTCGACCTTGCCGATGTACTCGATGACGATGACGCGGTTTCCGGCCCGCAAGCCGGGGATCAGAGCCTTGAGGATCTTGACGGCCTCGAGTTCTGAGTTATCGTGCAGGATGAGCTTTAGCATATATATGTCTGCCTGCGTGGGCTGAGGCAAATAGAGGTCATGTTCAACGAAAGACACACGGTCTCGCACGTCAGGCGGACAATCGGCTTCGAAGACGGGCTTCACCATGGGCATGTCCTGCACTATGAGTTTCAAATCGGGGTATTTCCGCGCGAGCAAGACGGCGTCGTGGCCGGCTGATCCGCCAACCTGGCACGAGTGTTAGCATCATCCATATGTTGGTACCTATGCTACTGACGTCGACAACCGTTGCCTTTCCTGCGGCTTTCCAGTCGTACGCATCAACAACGACTCCCTCCATATGGAATATCTCCTTGAGATATCGCATGAAGTCGACGAATTTTGCCTGTCGCCACCCCCTGCGGTCCCCCTCGCCGTCGTTCTCCAGGTACTCCCATGAGTTAGTGTACTTCTTCCCGAATGGGCCGGTGCTGTGGAATAGGGCAAAAGCAGTCTCTCTCATGTCCTGGGTCAAGTGGGTTTTTCCCTTGGAATATTTCTCTAGCGCACTCGTCATTGCCATCATAGGAGCCCCTGTGATGTCCAGGACTGATGAGACGAGGGCTTGTAAGCCAGCTTGCCGTGCTAAAGCCGCTGACCGACTCGTATGTCGGACTTTTGAAGAGTCACCATCTACCTCTTCAAAAAGACGCAGGGTGATTCCATGTTGGATAATACGGGTAACGACGTCCTGTGGTAGAGAAACGCGCTCTGCAATCTCTGAATAAGAAGCAGAGCCGTCCAAGGGCACGGCAGACCAGAAGTCGAAGTGGTTTAGAACATTGAGACACGCGGCGTCCGGAATCACCTGTACAAATTAGAACACGGCTATCAACATAATAGATGCGCCTTACGTTGTGGACGTAGTTGAATATACTCTCGCTTGGGCCTTGCACCAGGTACCACATATCCATGAGCTTGTCGCTAAGGGCCTGTCTGGTTATAAACATTTCTGCCGTGATTCCCTTATGACTCATGGGGCTATCAGCGCTAAAGCTTGCCTCGGGGAGGTTGTTCTCTTGAAGAGACGAAGCGAATGAATCCGCTAGCTTTGTGATCTCAGCGGCAAGGCCGCGAAGCTTCGATTCCGCCATTGAGGATTAAGAGGGGGAGGGTATGTACGTATTTGTGATGACGAAAAGGGTAGAAGAAACGACGAAAAGGAGATGAGCTACAAGACCTTACCCTCTCCTTTATTTCAATGTACAAGAACCCCAACGGGGAAGATCTACCCAGATGCTACTTCCGGTCTCGCTGAGTAAAAGTCCCACCGAGGCAGTGAAGATCTTATCAAATCTAATCAGATTAATCTAATCAATCGGATCTTTATCCGATCTCGTGTGTTTTTAGATAGGTATTGCGGTTGAAATATTGAACAACGAATTGCCCTGTGGCCTCCCTCAACTTCGACAAGATGACTTCACTCAACAATACTGTTGTCAGTATGCGATGTTTACGAAAATACAATGATTAGCAGGAGCTTATGGACTGGTAAGCATTACCTTCTCGCTCGAATAAGCATCGTATCAAGAGATTCGAGTAGGTGACGTAGTAGCTCTTTTTAGCAACCTAGAACCCCTCTTCTACTTAAAATTTCTCTTCTTCGGGCCTACAGGAAGGGCCAAGTGCTCTAGGGAGGGATGTCTCGCGTGGTATAACTAATAGCGGCACATCTTCCCCTCTCTCGCAGGTCCGTGATATCCAATGAACGCACTTCCAAGCCTGCCAAGATAAATAATCTGATCCGAACCCTGCCAAATAATTCTGTTATCAGATTCTCGCCAAGCGTGCCCACCACACGGGGACTATCTTTTTCCGGAAGGCCGGACAATTAAGTATGTGAAGAATGTTGGTATTTCACGTACTGGGCAAATTAAGCGCAGTCATGTCGTCAATGAACACGTGAAGGCGTGAGTGGAAGGCGATGTAGTTTCCAATCCTAGTAGTTAGTGTGATCTTAGCTTAGCTAGTATATTAACCTAATTGATTCCACATGAACCTTCCCTTTCTGGCAGTATTATCCGCTGGTATTGGTTCAAGTTCTGGCGCTATGTAAAGCTCTCATCGGCATCCCTAAGGAATGCGGATACCTCAAAGATACGCTGTCACCTAGACGCAGTATCCTCAATACTATTTATTTGGGGTCTTGTGTTGAAGTATTTTCGAGCCATCTAGGGAGTTACCCGAATATCTGGATTGGATGACGTGATGTTGCTAGACAGGGATCCGACAGGCGATCTGATTTGCGCGGGGTTCATGTAGCTAGGTACATATAGTTCTCCACGTCTGGTTGTCGATTAATAAGTTTGCCGCGGTTCTAATGTTTTATCTATCAATCAACCGTTGCATTCAGAAAGTTCTAGCTGCTATTGTCCTAGGGCCTTTGCGATCTGCGAGATCTCGCTGACCAAGATGGATCGTCGTCATAGACTCTTTGTTCCTCTGGTCTAGATGCGTACATCGTGTCTTATCAGAGAACCCCACCACTCATCCGCCATACCAAGACAGATTCGATATCCGACATACCGCTCGCTATTCATGCTCGCCGAGGGGAGGACCCTGAAGATCCGGGCCGATCGAGTTGTCAGCGATAGCTTGCCCCTCCTAATTCTAGTGTGGTTTTTTTTGAATCACTTCATTTCCAATCTGTCTTTGTTCTTCCTCTAGAGACGAATACCCACTCAACGATTCATTCCAACTTCACCTAGGCACTCACTAGAACATAACACTCGTCACAAACGTCACAAAAGAGCAGCAGGAAAGAATGATAGCCCCCATAATGCCGTCGGCTCCACGGCCACAGCTCCACAAAGTCATCCCGCCCCTCGTCATGGGCACGGCCACGTTCAACACGCAGTACGTCCCGGACCCCTTCAACTTGCCCGCTGCCTCCATCGTGTCGCGCGCCCTCGACCTGGGCGTTACCGCCTTCGACACATCACCCTACTACGGGCCCTCCGAGACCATCCTCGGCGACGCCCTCGCCCATACCGAGGTCACGTCGCGACATGCGCGCTCCTCCTACTTCCTCGTCACGAAGGCCGGACGCATCGCCGGTGACGAGTTCGACTACAGTCCGGCCTGGGTGCGATACTCGGTGTATCGGAGTCTCGAGCGCCTGCGCACGCCCTACCTCGACCTCGTCTACACCCACGACGTCGAGTTCGTGTCGCCTGCCGAGGTCCTCGCCGCCGTGCGCGAGCTGCGCCGTCTGCGCGACGACGAGGGTGTCCTCCGCTACGTCGGCATCAGCGGATACCCCGTTGCCGTGCTCGCCGACCTAGCTGAGATGATCCTGCGCGAGACGGGCGAGCCGCTGGATGCCGTGCTCAGCTACGGCCACCTGACCATCCAGAACACCGCTCTCAACGGCGCCATGAGCCGCTTCGCCGATGCCGGTGTCGACGTCGTGCTGAACGCGAGCATGCTGGGCATGGGTCTTCTGACGACGCGCGGCGCCGATGCCGGACCCATGGCCTCGTGGCATCCGAGTCCCGAGGGTTTGCGCCAGGCATGTCAGGACCTCGTGCCCGTGGCCGTCGATGCCGGCGAGAAGTTGGAGGTGGTCGCCATCCGCTGGGCCCTGGATCACTGGGCAACCGCTGGCGCGGCGAGGGGAAGCGGTAATTCGAGGTTACCGGCGGGCACTCGCGTGGGCGTGAGCGTCATGGGCATCTCGAACGTCGCCGAGCTGGAGGAGACGTGCCGTGTCTTCAATAGTGTCATGGAGGGCCTCGAGCCCGATAGTACCACCGATGCTGACCTGTTGGCCCGGAGGCAGTGGAGTCGCGATCGGCGCGCCAAGATAGAGGCTATCGTCGAGAAGATGTCGGCTATTTTGGGCGCGTGGAAGGATTACAGCTGGGCGAGCCCAGGGCCTGGGTTCATCAATACGCGAAAGGCCGCGGACCGCGGTGTCATACCTGATGACGGCGTCCTGACCAGGCACAAGCTGAAGACGGCGGTTCAGGTGAATGTCGCAGAGGTTCCTGCCGTGATATAGGTGCTCTTAAAGCTACCCAGCTATCAGCTATCAGCTATGGCGTCGTTTTTGCAAGTGACCTCAAAGTGACATATTTACGTTGCAGCAATAATGATGATGATGATAATGATGATGGGAATCGGATATGAATAGTTAAGAAATGCTATAATGGCTTACTATGCCCACCCATTCGTAACTCCTAGATATATGTTAAACACTAACGAGCAGCCAAAGCGGTTTACAAAGATTTGACCAGTTGCGACACGCAGAGGACAACATCGTCGGTGCATTCTAGACACCACAACCGCTATATTAACATTTCGTGGACCTTTTTGCTACTTATGATGATTAGAGTAGCGACGCGTCGCTCATCGATGAGTGGCTTGCCGTACCGGTTGTTTAATATACACGTAAGTAAATTTCCACAACCGCGGTACATGCTCTAGATATAGATATAATAAATAACTAGGCGAGTGAGCAGAGTGAGCAGCGCTCTTGCCTGTGTAGGTTGTCTACATGGTAGCCTTCACATTACGTTGTTCGGTTTTGGAAAGATCAACGATATCATTGCTACAACGCAGGTTAAGCAGAAATCAGTAGCAATATCGGTGCGGTAGGTAGTTTGTGCGATTAGTCACATTATATACGCAATAAGCAACCGACAAGCGCCATATTCGACATATGGACCTCATTAGTCGCGGATCGGCGTTGAAGCGAAATGACAAACTCCGTATATGATCATGGAATGCCACCCCTTCTATGTAAATGTTACAGTCCACACTCCAACGCCTAAGATAATCGGAGCGCGCCGATGCTTCGATCTGACTTGATGTCGTGTATCTATACAAACATACAAAACCACGGAAACCATGCCAACCCATCGTCACATGCTCCGTCAAATGAATGAGAGTAAGAACAAAGGTGAAAAATGAATTGCAGCATCTCATTGGGTTACTTCACGTGGGCTTTCTCTCCTATCGAAATGCCCAAGCTGCTTCGAGTCTCCGTCATCGTCAACTGGCGCCGGTGTATCTGGCGTGATAACAACGTCAGGGGGGAACTCTCCCCGTGCCGCCGGAGTGTACGTCCTAGTATCGGTTGTTTCGATCGACTCATCGTTGCTTCCAGTCTCAGCCACTCTAGGGAAAGGCTCGACAGCATGCTCAATGTGCTCGATATGCTCGCCATGCGCCTCACCGTGATCCTCCGGCTTCGACGTATGGTTTTGAGCGCTATCCTCGGCCTGACTACCCTCGCCATCTATGGAGACACCAACAACTTCTGCCAAACTGCGGAAGTTGAATAGAGGTTCAGAACCAGCACTATCACCCTGATCGCTTTGTCCCCCAAGGCTGAGGTTGCTGCCGTACGGGTCTTCAGCGTTCCGACTCTTACCAGTATAGCTCCCCGGCATACTGTCTACATCACTTGAGTTAATGGAACTGGCATTACTCATTTGACGAAGGTGTGATAATCCACGTGGTACCTGAGTTGGTATAGGCAGAGTTGATGAGGCACTGGCGATAGTGGTCGATACTTCGTCAGTATTCCCACGTTCCACACCTTTTCCCTTATCAGTTGTAGGCGACCCAGGCGCTGAACCGCGTGCGGCCGCGGTAGCAGAAGCAGCGGCTACGCTAGCATCTACTCGCAGGTTGCTAGTAGCACTATTACCTCGTCTTCGTCCGAGTCCGAGGCTAATGGAGCTGGCACTGGCGCTGCCGCCACTGTATACCTCGCCCTTTTTCTTGGCCGCCTTGCGCTCTTCCTTCTCCCGCTTCTTGGCCTCCTTTTTGGCCTCCTTCTCAGCTTTCTTCCGACGCTCTTCTTCGTCTGCAAGGCTGAGCCTGATAGCCTCAGCCATCATCAAGCTCTCGAGGTGGGCGGCATCGATACGCTCGCGACCGGCACCAGCCCGAGCGTTGCCGGGTTCATGGCTGGGAGATGCGTCGTCTGCGCCATCGTGAGCGTTCGTGCTACTACCGGGGCTCTCTGTGCCACGATAGGTTCCGACTGCTCTCCGAGAAAACCGAGACGACCGACCAAAGAAGGTGCGCGATTCCTGATTTCCCATGACGAAAGCAGCATGGTGGAGTGCATCAGCAGCTGCAGCTCGGCGCCGTTGGTGGGCAAGGGCCGTGGCAAGTTTGCTGGTCCAGTCCGGTCGTATACGGTCAGTTGTAACAACGCCGGGTGCGTTTGCCGACAAGCTCTGCGCCCTATTGCGGCTCGGTCTGGCTGGGTTCGCAGCTGTCGGCGAGAGACTCGAGTTGATAGAGCTTGTAGATGACATGGCGGTGCTCATAGCACCGAGGCTCGAGGGTGGAAAAGCATAGGTCAGGCCTCTCCGGAAGGGCGGCGGATCATACGTGACACCGAACTCGGCTTGGGTGCAGTATGGACACTTGGCAGGTTCCATGATGAGGCGCTCATTTCGTTCTTCGGCGTTCGTCTGGGACTCTTCTGCGTTGGGCCCATCACCATGATGCTCGGGAAAATGGGGGTCGGGACGCTTGATCTGGACAAAGCATTCGCTGCAAATCAACTGGCAGCAGCAGCGTGTTCGGTTGAGATAAGGCGGGTAATACATGAGACACAAGGGGCACTCCTCTCCCTGCTTGTACAAAAAAACCTCCAAGGCCTGGCCGTTGACGAAGGGGTCATGTGGCAAGTTTATCTCTCGCGGTGCAATCTCTGCTTGAGAGCTGTTCCGCGACAAGTTGAGAGCAGCTGCCAATGCCTTCTTGGGTTGTTTCAACGGGGAGGAGGCTTTGGGTGCCGTAGACGAGGCTGTAGGCGGTATGACAGAGCCGGCATGCGAGGTGGCTCGATCGGATGAAGCGGAGAGTGTGCGCGACCCTATGGGGACTGTCAGATTGTTCAGGTTGGACGACGAAGCTTCGGGCGAGTCGCGTCCTGGTCGGTGTTGTGGGACGAGGTGTTCTGGGACCTGGTCGGCAGGGGGGATCTCGAGGCCACGGGCAGCGGCGATGATCTGGTGCTCGGCCCAAGTATCGTTGAAATCATCTAAACCACGCCAGAAGGGCGCAATCTTTCTCTCGACCTAGAAGACCACGCGGCAAAGGTTAGCGGGCACGGAGTCTTGGCAGGGATGATGGCAGTGCATGCTGCAAGTCGGTATTGCGGTAAGTAACCCACCTGCAGTTGGCGGACGACAGGCTTGCTGAAGTCCTCGGATGCCGTGTAGATACCCATCGTCACTAGATATCCACCGTCGACATGTTCTTCCTTCATACTCCGCTCACGCTCCTTGATCCGCGCAGCACGCTCCTTCTCAAGTTTCCTGGCCTCCCGCTCTTGCTTGGTCTCACGTCGCTCGAAAGGCGCGTCTGGCTGGCGAGAGCTAGAGGTGCCGGTGAGGGCGACACCGAGGGGGCTCAGCTCAGGGCGGCTGGACCGTCGCCCAGCAGCGAACTCACCATGGCGGCCAGACCCGAAGAGGCTGCTCCCGCCGGGTTCGCCGCCCTGTTGATGCGGGCTGGCCCGTTCCTCCTTTGTGTGTGAATTCCCCATGATAGCGGCGAGTATGTGTAGGTATATATTCGTACGGATGTAGACGTATTGAAGGTGGTCGGCGATGTGGGTATCGGCGGCGTGCTGTTGTCGACACGAGCTCGGTCTCGAGCCACAGTTGGCAAAGATCGAACCGAGTTAGTGCTCGCAGCAGGCTGGGGCGGAGGAGGGGCTTTTAATAATGGCAGCGTCACAGTGTCACAGCGTCACACCGTTGCCCGCATGTATCCCGTTGGTCGGTAGTAGCTCGCATACGTACGCGGGGTCCCAAGGTAAACAACCGTAAATAAGTATGTCGATATAGATTATTTGGTATGTTCTGTAGCTGCTAACTCGGATACAATACGAACTAGTCGGACGCTTTGTTGGTGATTGGTAGGCTGCTAGCAAATTGATCGATCGATTGATTGTTTGATTGATTGTTTGATTGATTGTTTGATTGATTGACTGATTGTTTGATTGAGTACCCGATAACGAGAGCAATGGTGTCGTCGGCCATGAAGAATGGTAGCCGCGATGCGGGGCGTGATGAAGTCGGCTCACTAGCCTAACCTGGTGTGTCGAGCCCTCGTCAGAAGTAGGTCGAGAACAAGTACGAGGAAGATGCCTCGACAACGAAGGCGGCGGCGGGCAAGGGAAGAATGAGAAAGATGCAGGGCGACCAGGATGACTTGATTGATGTCAGGGTAGGCAGGGATCCTCTTGGCAGCCAACACACACCACAGTAGTCGTTCATGCAGTGGGTGAGAGACCGATCGACGGTGGTGTCGGCGGCGGCGGCGGCAGCAGCGTCGACGAAGAGGAAGACGGATAAGTTGAATGATGTTGAAAGAGAAGGAAGGGGTGGGGGGAGTACCTAAGTGCAAGTGTAAGTGCAAACGTACCGCTGTAAGTGTCAACGTAAATGTATAAAGGTTACTAGTTTAATGCTCGAGTGGGTGAGTGAGTTGGTTGGTTGGTTGGGTGGTTGGTTAGCAGCTTGAGCTAGTCGGACAATGGAACTTCCAAGGTTCAACGTTGGTTACATGTTATCTGATAGATAACTAGAACTTGTACAGGTAGTAACTTTTCCTCTCATACTCCTACATGTAGTGGTATTAGATAGATACCTAGGCCTGGAATGAATAGTCCAGCTAGCAGAAGTCAAAGATGAAAAAGGCAGCGCCACTTGGAGTATAAATTAAACATGTGAGTACTGTACATACCTACCAACCTGCAGGTATCTCAAGATCCCTTGTGAAAACTTAACATAAAACAACACTGATTCATTTGTTCAATTTACTTGCTACTTTTGAGAGCAATAAGGGCGGTGAGAGAGAGCGCGGGATGTACCTGAACCGCACGAGAATGATGTTTTAGTTGAGGTGAAAAGTGCCTCCAACGGCCAGGTTGGTTATCAGGTTAGTTACCTAGGTACCTAATGTTGCTGGGCCTCAGAAGAGTTTGATTGGTGCATGCTCACTTGACAGAGCCACTGACTAAGAGGCCCAGGCTAGAGGCCAAGCTAGAGCCCAAGGTTTATTTGTGGTGGAGTGCACCCCCAGACTTGTACAGCTGTAGAAAATTAAGGTACTTACATGCAGGGCCCTCTTGCCTCATGCAAGTACCGACCGATACATGTACCCTCTCTGCTTGGCAAACCATAATACTGGGTATACTCATTAAGGTACCTGGCACAGTAGGTACATTAGGTATAGTATAGATCGCATCAATTGATAAAATTGTGAGTCTGGGACAAGATATTAGAACGAACTGGCTCCGCGGCCAATACCACAGCAAGTCACCGGCACTCAATCACCGGTGTGTACCTCGCGGAATCGGAGCCTGACCGCCTGACAGCATTGCTTATCGCCGGCCAATGATGAAGCCATTTACAACATCACCTGCCACTATGCCCAAAGCAAGGTGGGCAATTCATGACCTGAGACAAGATAAACGAAACATCTAGTTCTTGTTTTATTGAAGTCGTTTTCTTCTCTTCAAGCAATCCTGCTTTGCATCACGTCAACAACGGCATAATATACCACAGACGCCGAGCATGATTAATGTGTACTTCTCATAGGAAATTAACACTCTTAGAATTGCCCATCAATCCAAGTGTCCAACACCAAAGATGTAGATGAAGGGACGGGCATGCCAGCGGTTGAATCGAGAATCCCTGTCCCTAACATCAGTGTCTTATACCCCTTTTATATAAGTGATTCGCATATGTAAAGAGACATGGTCACTCAGTTGCTCACCAACAAAACTAAATGATTTAGTTCCCCGAGCGCGACTCTGCCAGGGCAAAGAAGTATATATGTAGATAGTAGTGGTGAGACCGGAGTAGAGGTACTTACAATTAAGGGAGACGTCGAGCCCCTAAACATTATCACGTCTTCATATCAAGACGCAAGGGTAAATTCGATCTCAACGCGGAAAAAAGCCTTATCACAAGTGTACTGCCTCCGCATTGCCTGTTCCGCTGCTAGAAACAAATGACTCCGCGAGTACATAACTGGTGATCCCTATAGAATTCGTATCTCCTTTGTGGAATAAAGATATCACGCTCTCCATTACACCTACTTCATAGTTATCTAGAAGCATAGTGTTATATTTCTGACATGTTCCAACAGGCTTATAGCCCCTGATTAGATCTCAGAGGAGTTAAACATACTCCTAGTAGCTATCTCATCAAGGGTTATCTTTGTGTGGCTCCAGTTCGGTCAACACTGACACAGCCAGCCATTTACCGATGAACAAGATAATTTGCTCAAGTCCCATCACGTGAAACTGTTTGTATACACTTTTGTGGTTATCCTATTCTGTGGAGACCATGATAATTGTACATGTATAATCCAGATCAAAGCATATAAAGATTCCATACGATTCTGTGGTAGCTATTATGAAGGACATGTTGCTTTACATACTTTATTATTTACCCCTGCTCTGAAACGATATTCCCAAATCTCGACCATCCGAATACGTATTTTCCTCGGGGATGTATAACTATTGTTAACTGTGATCAACAAGAATATCTATACATATGCAGAGCAAGAAACATCAACCAACCGATGTGTCAGTACGTAAACCCGGTACGAAGCCAGTTTCAGAAGTAAATAGCATGACTAAGCTGCATCATGTAGTATGCAGATGCACGGAGACAAGCCGGGTTGGCGCTCTACACTTAGGTCATCAAACTCCAACCTGTTCGTTCGGAGTTCTCCAACTCTGCTCCATGCATACACCGTTGCCGACTAAGTAACAGACGACCGACTT
The DNA here is from genome assembly GCA_037356055.1 of Xylaria sp. Z34. Lineage (NCBI taxonomy): Eukaryota > Fungi > Ascomycota > Sordariomycetes > Xylariales > Xylariaceae > Xylaria > Xylaria sp. Z34. The sequence continues at coordinate 237,777 of JBAWJW010000042.1, read as the reverse complement.
TGCAACATCGTGTAAAATATAATCTGACCTGATTAGGCTTGCCTAACTCTCATCTTACAGAACCCTTTCACGTCGAGCAAGTAGATAGAAGCTTCACGTCACACTTCTCGTTGACAACCTCCCCCTCTTCTCACAATGTCTTCTGAAACCAAGACCCCGCCCGCGCCCTCAGCGGAGCTGAAGACCAACCTACCAAGCACAAAGACGTTGATAACTGGCCACAACGCAGACGGCAAGGCGATCGTGCATGACGAGCGGCCGGCGACGTGGAAGGTATTCGAGGGAGGTGTCATGGGGTTCAACCAGATCTACACGAACCAGTTTCCTGCAGATCTGAACGGCGACGCAGATGTGCGCTTCCACGATGCCAAGATCGCGGGCGGCGAGCTCGGGCTCGCGGTCAAGCACGGCACTGTCTGTCGCATGGTCGACTTTGCCCCGGAATATGTGTGCATGATGCACCGCACGCAGTCTCTCGATTTCGGCATCGTCGTCGAGGGCGAGGTTGACCTTATCCTCGACGACGGGTCTTCGACGCGCATGGGGCGCGGCGATATCGCTGTGCAGCGTGCCACGATGCACTCTGTAAGTCTGGCCCCCTTTCCTTCTTGCTTTGTGCGAGACAGGCGGGGTCCGTGAGACATGGCTCCGACCGTTACTATGTTTCACATAACCTATTGCTGACCGAGGCCGAAATTACTTGTGACAGTGGCGCAACCCGAGCACAACGAGCTGGGCAAGGATGGTCTTCGTGCTCCAAGACACGAAGCCTCTGTTCATCGGCGGTGAGAGGTTTGGCGAAGATTACGGTAGAGGCACCGAGGGCTTGCCACGAAGTGGAAATGACGATTAAGTGGCCCCTCTGTATCCGACCATTTGTGCGAACGTCTATAGTAGAATTGATCGAATACGGAAATATGTGACATGAATAGAAGTCCGAATTAATATGTACATATCGAAATTGCTGCGACTGTGACCTCGGCTTTTTAGATCCTCTTACAGAATCTATACTATGTGTCCTTGAAATGGTTTACCATTCTATGTCTGCTCGGCTCGGCGCTTAGTAACCCTTGACGGCATGTATCTCTCAAAGCTTCGCGTGACGCGTACTAGGAATCGTCGCCAGGTTAGATGAACTTAACGATGCAGTGCATCGAAATACGGGTCGACACCAACCAGATGATTGGGCCGGCTTTTGCTCTCTTCAGAGGTGCACGACTCTCAGGTCCTGATACGAGACCCGACGGAGTCTCCGCTCGAGGTGTCGACAACATTGCTGGAGCCAATCACGGTACCGTTAACATCCAGGGCATCAACTCGAACAAATGCGACATCATTCGGGGCCAGGATGCCCGTCTCGAACCCATTCTTTTGTACCGTAGCAATGTGTTCCATTGTCAAGGGCGAGGGACCACCGACCTTAAGTCCATATTAGCGTATGTCGATTGATAGATATACAACGCAGTTCGTGTCACTTACCAATGACCAAGACACCACTTCTGTAGCACCATTCCAGCTCACATAGACGGTTCCATCGACAAAGGCGCAGCTTGGTTCCCAGTGAGGCTGTCCTACCCAGTCAAACTTGTAGACACGGTACAAGGGACCGCCTCCCGCAGCCGTGGTATTCCAAGGACGAATTTGAATATCCATGATCACATTCCCTGCTTCGTCAAACTCGGTCATGGCTGGCACGACTCCCCACCCTATGACTGCATTGCCGTTAGGTAGCAAGTGGTAGCCGCCTTGAGCCCAGGCCTGGACACTCTGGGGATGATAGAATTGGGAGACGAGCCTTACTTCCATGGCATCGTAGTCGAGAGAGATCCGCATAGCACGAGTACAGTTCTGGGTGCAGCCGGACGTGGGCGACGTTATGTGCATGGCGTGGTTGTCGAACAGGGTGATCTGGGTCTCGTTATTATCGGTGAAGCGGGCGTCGTGCTGAAAGGCGAAGTTGGTCGCGTTGCCGTCACTCAGGTCCTTGAATGAGTTATTCACTCCTCCAACCTGCCAGATCCGGCTTCCGTCTGTGCCATTAATCAGAGCGACGGTTCTAAGATGTCGAATGGAGATGAGATAGTTCCCATTGACCGTTTTGGAGATCGCATTCATGTGAAACCAGTCGAATCCAGCGTCGTCATCATAGTATGCGTCGGCTAGGCTTTCAGTTAGGTTGAAGTGATCCGTCGCTCTCCACGTGAAGCGTACATCGCCAGTTTCAACATCAACCTCCTGAAACGCACAGTCCAGCAAGCTACCATTGACGGGACCACCGATAGACGTTAAGTCAGTATATATAACGTGATAGTTGTTCATGATAGCGCCGCCATCACTGGTCAATGTGAAATCATGGCTATCAGCACCCGTGATAAGCCCCGTGGTGGTCAGGTTTTTGAACTCGTTGTAACTAGGATCGACCATCACACCTCCTCCTGTTCCATGCCCCTTTTGATCGAAACCTGACCAAAAGGTCAAATACGGAGCTCCGTCGTATAACTGCATTCTGGCGTCGGTGCCTCCATTCCAGTCAGGATCAGCATACACCAGACTCAAATCCTTGCTCGACAAGATTATGGGTGATGCTTTTTGGCCCGGGTTGGCCGGAGCCATGAATATGTGTGACCCGGTAGTCGTCGCATTCTTGTTCCACGTGTTAACGAGAAAGCGCGGAGACACTAAACTAGAAGAATAGTAAGTTTGGTTGGGTCGGTCGCCATACGCCCAAGCATTGTAAGCGACGGCATCAGTTATCAAAGGCAAGTCTGCAAGCACTTGGATAGGAGCCCAGGCTACCGCGATAAAGAGAGAAGAGAATCGAATAAAAGGCATGTTGGTAAGAAAATGAGCGAATGAGCTGTGTACACAAGATGCGGCTTGCTTGGGCGAGTCGAGTCACAGCGGAAAAGTGACGGGTAGGTAGCCTGGACGGGTGCTACATCATCAACCGCAAATGTAAAAAAATGAAAGAGCGAGGAAAACAGGCCTACTTATCACTCATTGTCTGTTACTGATACATCGTCTTTGCACCACGTAATTATGTGGCCTGTCCACAACCACCCCGGATTAGGTGTCCGTACCCATGTTATCGAGCACCTCGTTCATCACTTAACCTACCAGGCAGGTCTATGTGCTATCATGAATTATGGGGACCGGAAATAGTAGGATTAAAAGTGTGATATACTGTTCGTATGAGGATTATCCTTCATGTTTGAGAGATCAGCCCGGATAAGCCACGAATGGAATGTCGATAGAGTATATGACAAACATGGAACCTGGCCTGGTGAGCACGGATTGGTTCATTCATCGTCCCACACGTATCTCTTTATTAATAGATCTGCAGTCGTCATGGTGTTGAAGAGCCAGGTTTAAGTTGCCAGGCTAATGTTCAAGCGGAGGCTGATGAAACAAGAGCTGACGAACACTCGGTCGGTCCACATAATGCGCCATGTCTGGCCTGGATGATAACTAATAACCTGGGGTAGTTGATGTATAGACTCTTATCAGCAATGAATATACAAATGTAGATATAAAATTTGGATTTGATCGACAGAATATGGCACGATTATTGACATTGAATGTTAACAGCACTGGAATTAGAGGGTATAACAGTTCTACCTGTAGGTGCTGTATGGCTTGGCACATGCCACATGCACGGCCTGTGGCTGGCAATGATGATTTTTAACTTTTTTTTAAATAAATAAATCATAACTAGGAAGTGACAGCTTAACTTAGTCGTTTCATTTTACCTTAGTTGTTTGCCACCCATATCGTCCGTCCTGATAGTCAATCTCACTTGATCCCTAGGCCACGTACAACGGTTGGCCGGGCTTGCCGCGGCAAACTAAGTCCTTACCGATGACAAAATATTGACGGGTTCCGACAACATCGGCCACGGTTCCCGAACAGACAACTTGGCGCTTGCTACTCACCAGAATTCTCTCACTATATTGTAGATCCGTCTGCTCGAGAGTTGCCTTTTGAAGAATCAAAATTTCGATGTGCAAAGTTGCCAAGATACCCCTTTAGGAATAACAGGCGTGTTTGAGGCCGATCGTCTTTTGTGCACTTCCATGCAACTCGCATCCCTGTAAAGAAATGGAGAATTACGACAACATCTGCCCACTCATTGAACATGGCAACATAATTTAACAAAATTGCAATTCCTACACGCTGCGCTACGTCTTGGCGTGAGTGCGTCTGACTCAAGTCAGTAACAAATCATATACTAGATTTCGTTTTTATTCGTGTCGTGATAGAAGCTGCTAATTAACGATGTTGTATGTGAAGTTGGTAGTTTAATAAACCTTGTTCCGTAGTAATGAGCAGGCGGGAGCGTTGTAGCAAATCGAAGTTAATGCACGATGACTTTGAAGGAAGAGGACCTGCTTAGTTAGCATGGGATTCGGGATCGACAAATTCTGCAACTCCAACGGCGGACGGCTTACGACGCCGGCGGAGCCCTCCCCTCCGAAAACGGGACGGCGCACTACTTATTACAGTACACACCCCCGGTCAACTCGAGTTATGATACTGTTCGACAATGACAGTTTATATACATTTTGAGTTGAATGCACGTAGATCCTCGGTTTTCTGTGTAGATTCCCGTCGTTATTTCGGATTGTTTTTCCGTTCAATAAGTATACACTCTCGATCATAGAGAAAGGGTGGAGGCCATCTCAAACCACGAAAAGAATTCTGAATTCCATATCGAGACTACCAGCATGCCAGGACTAGGTTGACGTCGAAGTTATCATTTGCCAAAGGAGTGTTCTAACCAGACCCGATTTTCGGCTCCTCATTAAAAATGGCAGGAATATGGTGAACCAACAAATTAGCTACTGGTCTGCATATCATTGGAGACTATGATCTCGTATGAAGTTGTTAGAATCTCGTTCAAGAGCGAATGATATCGTGGGTGAAGACCATCCTTGATACACGAAGGGGTCCAAAACATTCATTGTAAGCATGTTTGGCTACAAGGCCAGAAACCGTACATCAGGTAGGTATGTAAATTTGATGCTGGGCGAAGTTCTAATAATCTAACTCTGTACAGAAGTTTCTTGCTGTGCGATATGAGGTGTATGAGATGTATGACAATATGTATGGATGTTGAACTCGTGCTATCACATGAGGTGTCGAGATCTTGTTGAGGATAATGACATGTACTAATATGGGAACATCTTTGCTTCATAACACTACTGGCTACGTAAGATATGCCATGAAGTGTTCTATGGTTACTATAATTACACCGCATAACCGATATTCTGCATAAGGACTAACCCAACCGGCGAAGATTTAAACCTTTCGTTCAACGAGTTGTTAAGACATGCCTTAGGTTCTTCACTATGGAATGAACATTACGATAGCATATACAAAGGCCTGACCCCAGCTTGAACAGTATCAGTGATGGAAAATATGGGTCGAATAGGAGCCATGGCTACTATCAGGTCGTAATACCACTCAAAAACTTATATTTCTTCAGTATCATATTCGTAACGTAGTTTTAGCACACATAGTAGTACACATGGGCTTGGACATTATGTCTAAGGTCGTCTACGATTACGTTCACGCTGGACTCGATGTTACAAGTACAACTGTACTGAGCTGAATTACGCTCTTTGTTTCCTTCCTTTTCGCTATTATAAGCCGGGTTTAGACAGTAGCAAGACGAATGAGGTATGCCTGCTGCTCTCATGCATGGGAAAGCGAAGCACGAGCGAAAGTAGCCATGTATGGTCGATTCATAGCATTCATGTCGATATAGTATAGTACACACATCACCTTACGAGGTGTCGGATACGTCTACATGGGTAATCCAAGCTCTAAGCCTTCCGCAGCAACGGGTAAGGAGTAAGCCACTCTCGGGGCAGAAAAATACAATGTACAAATATACAGGCCGCGAGAGTAAAGATGAGACGCCGAGACAGGAACATCATACTTGATCTCTTCGACCCACGCCTGTAGACACGCATATACACACATGCCGCTACTACGCGCCACCTCTGAGCCTCTGGATCTCCTTGCCCTTCCTTACGTATCCGTGACCGAGGCCAGGGATGTCGCGCTTCTTGAACTCTTCCTGCATGAGCTTGAAGCGGCCAAGCGCCTTCTCCTTATCACCGCGCGTGACCCGCTTAGCGGCGACTGTGACGTTAGGTAGCTCGAGTAGGTCCGGGTGGCGCTTCTGGATCTCCTCGGTTAATGTGGCTGGTTTGGGGGGTTTCTTTAGGACGCGCAGGAGGGCCTGCACGGTTGTGATGCTCGAGAGTTGGTAGTCGGGGACCAATTGCCCAGTAAGCTGAAACACACGCTTCGTAACCTATAGATACATATAACGTCAGCTAAAGACTAATATGGCAGACAGAGTACAAGCAAAATGGCGACATGTGAGGGGACTTACAGCGAAACGAATGTGCGGGTCAGTCAGTGAGATGGTCTTCCAGCTTGGATCCCACGTCTGGGCCAGCGCCGAAACCTCGTCGGACGTCAAAGCCTCAGCCAGGGGGACATGCTCATCGTTACCGGCGGTGGCATACTCTTCATCCTTCCACCGCAATCCCTCCGCCACAGCCGATAGATCGCCGCCGAGCGTCGTCATGCCATCCTCGGTACCCTTTACGTCCCGTGTCAAGAGGCCCTGGAGATCCCTCTTAGGTACGGCGGTGGGCCAGACGGCGACCAGATCATCGTCGCGGCCGACCTCGCGGAGGGCCAATGCCTCGACAACGGCGCGACGGACGGCGGCGTCGATCAGGACGGGGTCGAGGACCTTCTCGCGGGGGCGGAAGCTTGTGAAGTCGCCAGTGACATCCCAGTTGTCGGGGCGGTACCACCAATCGGCCAGACCACCGACCTTCTTCAGCCCCTGTGCCGTCGTGGCGGGGACGTATGTGGGGTCGGCGACGTCGTCTTCGCGGGCAGCCTCGACACGTTGCGGAGGGGCGACATATGGGCCTTCTTCGGCTACGGTGAGGCCCTCGTCGGCCCAATCCACGTCTTCCTCAACCTCGGCATCGATGATCTCGTCGGCGACGCGGGTGTCGGGCTGTAGCTCCTGACTCTGTTCCTGTACCGGTGCCGATGCTGGTTCTGGTGCTGGTGCTGGGGTCTGTTGTCTGTCGGAAGAGTAGAGGCGGTTTAGACTCGGCGGGTAGAATCTTGTTGCTGTTGGTCGTTGCCGTTGCCGTTGCTGTTTGCAGGAGGAGGGGGGGCATTGGGTTGTGGTGAAGTGGCTGGCGGTCGCCCTCGACACGTTGGTCGTAGCGGAAGGAAGGCCGGACGGCCTCCCAAGCCTCGGTATCCGTCGCATTGTTAGGCAATTGCTATGATTGGGACTCGTGCAATATCGGGGACGAGTCTCGAGAGCTGCAACGACAAGACGCCGACTTTTTTCGGCAGACGAATCCTCGAAAAGCCAACTGTGGCTTAAAAGATACTTCTAATGAGCTTCAGCCACATTACTGTACTTATCTCACTCTTATCGCTTATCGGGTCTATCTTATCGGATCCGGGGTATTTGCCAGGTTCCCCGTGATACCTAGTATGGTTAGTTAAATTATACCTTTAATTTATTACTTACTTAAGTACTTACCAGCTCGAGTCCGTCGGGGCTTTGCGCCCTCGAAAACCGACCTTGCCTTTACCTTCAGACAGATCTTCGAGCTTCTTGTTCTGGTGGCATTTTCACAAGACGTAAACGGGCCAAGGCCTCCAATGCGTCCGCAATGTTGCGTTTCCACCACCTCCTGCTCCTGTTCCTCGGAGTCCTCACCTCCCTAGCAACAGCAGCCTGTAAGTCCAGCCATGACATGCCAACTCCCCCCTTTCCGTGATAGCTCGCTCGCTCATTGACCATCGTCCCAAGCTGCGCCCTTGTTCTGCAAGTGCACATGCTTCAAGAACAGCACCCTGATCCAGCTCGGCGCCCAGGCCGCCTGCACCCAGTGCACCCACGCCTTCTGCCTGTCCCAGAACCTGCCCATCTGCAAGGACGCCGCCGCCGACGCCGACGTGCTCTCCACCTGCATCCAGCGCGACAGTCGCAAGGACCAGATCATCGTCTGGGGCTTCATCCTCGGCACCACCGGCCTGCTGGGCTGGGCCGCTGCCAGGCGCATTGACGAGATGCGCCAGGGTAACAAGGCCGCCACGAGACTGGCCTCCCCGAACAGGGCCCCCTACGCACCCGTCCCGGCTGCGAGCGACTGAGGCTACGGTTCGGGACCACGAATACCATGTTTATACTGAGCGTTACACATTTTGGGAGGGGGTTCAATATCGTTTTTACTGCGTGGCCTGGCGTCGGGAGCATTGGGTTGTCATTTGAACCGCTTGAACAGTGGTATTACCGTCACCATTGGGGCAATGAGAGGTTTTGAGGACCCGAGAGGAAACCTCTGTGTATGTGTCCATGTTTCATCATGATCACGATAATCCCAGTTTATCAACAACCATGCATGCTCTATTCATTAACCTGAAATATTTATGGTAAATGGTAAGCGTTCCTCATCCATCTGCGCCGTATCTTGCCTTTTGATGTAATCAATGTAATCAAGCTTCCGCCGCCCGCTTCATACTGTAAGATTCTATCGTCGATTTTTTTTCGATTGGGCCCTTACCAGTGAAAAGTTACAGTGCTTTGGATTTTCAGTCTTCTTCGATAGGTGTGGCCTTGGCGCTGCCGTTATTGCTGCCTGGTACGCCGTTCTTCTCGCGACGAGCACGGACGGCAGCCGCCAGGTCTTCCAATACCGTGACGGTGCTATCCCAGTCGATACAGGCATCCGTGATGCTGACGCCCTTCTTGAGACCCGCAGGCCCCTCGGGGGGTACTTTCTGGTTGCCCTCGTTGATGTTGGATTCGATCATGACACCGACAATGGCCTTCTCGCCCTCTCTCAGCTGCTCGCCGATTACCTGGGCAACCTTGGGCTGGTTTCGGTGATCTTTGTTTGAGTTACCTAGCCGAGTTTAGTAATCGCTCAACACACTGCGGCATCCGTCGCCGTGGTCTTCTACCGAATGACACGCAGTATACACTTACCATGTGAGCAATCCACCATAATGGCCATCTTTTGACCCTTCTTAGTCAACGTCTCCTTCGCTAGCCGGATGTTTTCCTTGTCGTAATTGGTGCCCTTTGTGCCACCTCTCAAGATGACGAAGCCGTGCTCGTTGCCCGAGGTCCTGGTAATGGCGGCCAATCCCTGCTTAGTGACACCCATGAAGTGGTGCTTCGAGGCGGCGGCTCCGATGGCGTCGATGGCGACTCCCAAGTTCCCATCCGTGCCGTTCTTGAAGCCGATAGGGAAAGAAAGACCAGAGGCGAGCTCTCGGTGCAGCTGAGATTCGGTGGTTCGGGCACCGATGGCGCCGACGGAGATGAAGTCGGCGAGGAACTGGGGGGAGATGGTATCGAGCATCTCGCTCGCGATAGGCATACCGGCGTTGGTCAGATCGCTGAACATCTGGCGGGAGAGCCGGAGGCCCTTGTTGATCTTGAAGCTGTTATCGATATCGGGGTCGTTGATCAGGCCCTTCCAGCCGACCGTGGTACGGGGCTTCTCTAGGTAGGCGCGCATAATGATGCACAGGTCATCGGACAGCTTTTCGGCCAGGCCTTTCAGACGCTGTGAATATTCTTGGGCCATGGCGGGGTCGTGGATCGAGCAGGGGCCGACGATGACCAGTAGTCGATCGCTGCGGCCCATGATGATGGATACAGCCTCACGACGGCCCTTGACCACGGTTTGGAGCGAGGCATCGGTCATGGGGATTTCAGAGATGAGGAGAGCAGGCGGGATCAGAGGATCCTGACCCAAGACTAGTGTATCGCTACATGTCAGCATGGCGAGCACCCACGATAGACTGTTATTAAGATGCAACTGCGTGGTAGGCTATACATAGGACAGGGCGAGACAGGTTGCCTCATGGCAGCTTTGGAGGACCTCCCGTTTGATATTCACAGTCAATTGCCCCAAATTCGCCTCGTTCCAACAGACAAACCACTGTGTAAATGCCCTAAGAACAATCCCAGCCCAATAGTAGATACGTACCTCTCATATCATCAGCCTTGAGCAGCTCCATGTCGACTCCCGGCATGATGAAGGACGTAGGATTGAAAACGACCAGTCTACCTTAGCTTACGGGCAGCAAAGGGCGAAGTTGATGCTGTCAGGGGCAGGCAGGTCGGGTTGCTTCGACGAACTGCGGACTGGGGATGGCTTGAATATCTGATTGGACCCTGCGACAATCGATGCACAACACAGGACTGAGGGAACCGATATAGAGATCAGTACGGGTGCAAGTACTGCAAAACAGGGGTATCAGGAAACTTGGTTAGAGACAGAAATATACCAATAAGATAAATAAGAGGCAGACAAGCAAGAATTGGGTTGTAAATAAGTTCTCTGTTGTCGAGAAATGAGTCAGTCGATCAATGCTCGGAATAGGAAAAAAAAAAAAAAAACACCTAGGAAAATAAGTAAGTCATACAAGTAAGGCAAGAAGGGGTCCGAGTCGGCCAATTGCTTAGGTAGGTACAATGTAAGTGTTGAATAGCCTACCTACGTCTGGTGTACTCAAGTCGCAGGTACCTCTTGGAGGGGTAAATGTCGATTGAAGGTGGGGCACTTTTACCTGTACATGTAGCTTACTTGGCTTACGTTAAGACAGAGTATGACGAGTTCAAATCTGAAAGTGCAGAAAGGCCTTCGATGTATATTTTGCAGTAACCCATCTCTATTTTCATTCAATTTCAAAACCTAAAGACAGATAGGTCATCTAGTTTATAAAATGTGTAGAATACCGATTGGAAGTTTGTTGTTGGCCATGTCGATATGTCATGCCACACGCCCTCCACAAGTTACCGGTGACGGAGTATATGCCTGTGTAAGTACCCAGTACAGGGTACAAGCGTGATGCGTGCTGTAAGCTGCAAGGATGAGACCCATCCACTTTAAGTCGGAAGCCAACCTGAGCCACGCCGCTTTTAGCCTGAGCTTGAGCCATAAACAAAATTTTGTATAATTCCAGGTTGGCATCATGGATCATTCCAAGTTTTTAGTATAATTGCATAAACGCAATCATCAAACGGTTCCGAGTACGGAATATGCGACTTGCTGGGAAGTTGCTGGAACATAAACGCAACCGTAAAAGCACGTGCGCCAACCACACCACCAACGTTCTATTGCGCTTCCGTCGCCCGCTATATCTTTTTGACCCTTTTTATTTTCTGGCCTGCTGTTTACCGGGCGAGTAGGGATATAGGGGCCTTAATATATTTCTGTCTAGAGACACGGTTGCCGCGACTTAACACCATGATCAACAAGACATACAATACAATCAATTCAACAACCATCACTCATGTCTGGCACCTCTCTTCAGCTTTTGCTACTGCCTAGGTTGTAGATTCATGACGTCACGAATAAAAGTAGCAGTCCTGTAGACACGGAACAAGTTACTCTATCCTACAGACACCGTGGCGCCTCAATACAAGCAGCATCATCGTGAATTCTTAGTGATGAACTCGGCGTTATGTATATCGATATTCCGGGTTTCTACGGGGGTTTTCCGGCAACATCCTGGAACTTGAGACAGCATCCCAAGACATTTTCTATAAGTATACCCAAGAAATACAGCCATTGTTTCTTGTGGACTTGTTTCTGTATTTCGACATCGAGTTGGTAGTCCAGGACAGCGTGTAGAAAAGGTTTGATTTGGTCGAAGTGGACGGTATTAGATGCGATCGCGGAAATAGCTCTCAAGATACCGCTGCTACGATTGCTTTGACCTGTGGGAGAAGATAGGAGGCGGGAGGCTGGGTGGTTAAGGATGTAGAAAAAGGCATTAGCACAATAGGTTGGGGATCTAGGTGGTTGGTTAGAACAAGTCCATAGGGAGTAGTAGTTTGCACTCACCTTTACGGTTGACTGTATTCAGTTCAACAGGATTTGAACAATCACGTTCAGGGATATACGGCTCGGGTCGAGGTGTGCACCAAGAGGGTGGGCCTTGTTTTTAAAGTTTACTACTGACCAGGTACATGAAAGCTTGCTTGTTTCATCAAGCAGGTTGAAGAAGCTCACAAGGAAACTACAGAGTAGCTCGTTCCTACCTACGCATTCATACTTGCTCGTACACCCTTAGCGCATCCACACAATAATTAGAACTTCTACCAATACAACCGTCTTTGATTATTGGCCTTTCTCAATATTTCCGCACCAATGGCCTTCAATCAACCTCAAGAATGGTCCCCGGAACCATATCAAGAAATACACATATACCAACTCGATACCGCCATGCTCTGGCCCTATCCTGTACCTTCACCGACGTACCCCGCCGCACCAAGAGAAGAATCTCTTGCACGGTTCAACCAGAAGTATGCCCACAAGGCTTTGAATGCCTCAAATCGTCTTATAATGGACGAGCTTGAGCTCGTACGTAGACATCTTTCAGACTTGTTTTACGAGGAAGCAGCTCTACGTTTACGATTCCAGCCCCCATTCTCCCACGGCTGGTCGAGGACGCTGCTGATGTCAAAGCCCGCGGAAGTCTCCTTGCGAACAGGTGAACTCGACCTATGGAACAAGCAAACCGCCATTTATTTTATTGGTGACTCGCCCTATTCAGGCCAAGACCACGGATATACAGACCGGCGTCTGGGCGCTTACATGTACCGCGAGTGGCACCGCGTGCATGACGGCCGACCAAACCTGCAGCGTTACAACTTCTTCGCTAAGGCATTGCAGGTAACGAAATCCTTAGAATCGTTCGACGTAGCAGCTGTCATCGATATACACCGGCGCCTATGCAACTCCATGTCGGCCAGGTTGAATAAAGAGGTCATCTTCCGCTACCATTTTCTCGCTGGAGAAGTGCAAAGCACAAACTTCCCGCAGGCAGACATAGCGAAGACGTGGCGTGAGCACGGCTTCACCATGGGTCATCTCTTTCGCGCCGTCTTGCTCGTGGCAGACGAAAACGTTATTCCTGAGACGTGGTCAGTGCGAGCAGAGTCGGAGCTTAGCGACGACTGTACGCTTAAGGAAATGGCGGCATGGCTGGAACGTCTGATGCCGGAGTGCCGCGTGTTAATGGTACGCACTGGGGACGACGCGCATTTGAGCAGACCTGTATCTTTCGCAAGCCTTGTAGACCCGTTAAACAGCGACCAGGGGGATGGGTCCGGTCAGGTGGACATGGTTAGGGTGACGGTCCCTGTCGCTATACGTTTTTTGCACGAGCTGCAGGTACAGGAGGAAGCTGCATACCTTGATCTGCGGCGCGTAGCAGACAGAATGACGGAGGACCGCGAACGTGCGTGCCGCGAATGGGTGGACAGCGTAATGCGCCATGCTGAGGATGTGGGCATGGACGGGAATATGTATACTTGGAAAGCTGTGAGGAGGATGTGGGCTGCCCGCGATGGAGAGACTTTTAGCGACGGGCAAGGCGACGAAACGCGTCTTTTCCCCCTTTATTCCTGGACATGTATATGGTAGAGCTTTATAACTGGTTAGTGTACTGTTCCGCGCTTCACTGCGAGTTATTATCATGCTGTGGCGTTGAAGGTAGGAAATGGCCGGCGGCAGATTTGGCGAGTGGAATTAACTAGATTCGTCGGTTATGACTCCTCGAGAACTCCTTCGATCTTAACTTCAACCATTGAACCAGAATATAGCTCATGCTTTTTACGAAAGTTGTGTCTTGAGCCCTTATAGTTCGATCTTTCCATCACTCTACTAGCTGATGGACCCCATCGTATCTAACACCACAAGTGTGCATATGTATATCCTCCTCGTCCGTCTTGAGCTGATAAGAGCGTCACTTTACGCTACGGTCAGTCATTGACATGCGCGCTCGCGGGTGTCGTCGATCTTCTTCGCTACCGTCTCGCTCCTGATGTGACAATGCCAGATTTTTCAGCGATATTTGAAAAATATCGCTGATTGGCTTCTTTGATGTCGTGCTTGAACTGCTCGATTTCCTCTGAACGATTGCTGTTCAACCGTAAATGCTTCAATTCCGTTTAATTCAGTACATTTTTATAGACGGGAACCGTTTTATAGTTCATTTCTCTCTGCATAAAATCATGCATAATACACACGGCAGAGAAAAAGCGGCAAGTGCACTAAGCCCAATTCGTTGTCTCCATCTTCTTTCATTTCTCGGGCTTTGCCTATAGCTTCCTATCCTCCTCGACCTGCTCGCCCGGCTTCTACCTGTTGACGGCTGCATACCTGCTGACACGTCCCTATATCTATCCCTTCAAACAGCGCCTGCATGACCGATGCACCGGTCATCTTTGAACGCAGGATTGTCGTAGCTCACCGCCGTTCTGCTGGCGAGCCAATGGAATTACCTTTCCACATCACGTCCTCTTTTCTCCGAGGTGCGTTTGGTCAACTTCTCTGGCCAAGACATACTTCCTGCAATCCTACGTGCGAGAATCCTCAATCATCTCTCCCGTTGGTGTACAGTACCGACATGCAGGCCCCCGGAAAAGGGTAAGGTGGCGTAGATGTTATTGGACGTTGATTCCTACCGATATTCCTGAATCTACGGTATTATCCAAGTATGGGCTTGGCCCATCCTACCTAGCACCACCTTCTATGCAGTTGTCCCGTACCGGCGGCTCCCCTTTTTTCGGGGACCGTTCGGAAAACGGACATGAAAACATCCGGAAAGCCAAGTAGATATCATCGGCGCCTTTGGAACGTACAGAAAGTAGTTCACCCGGAGAAGGAGGGAAGCATGCCATCAAGCAATGTCCCCCCCCCCTTTTCCATTCCTCCGGTATAGATATCTATATAGAGATCTAGTTTGAAGTGAATAATCCTAGCGAGCCATTCACGGCTGTATGGAAATGTTTTCTTATCCAGAATAGACGCTAGATACGGCTAAATGCTGCCAAAGTTCCGATGTAACGGAAGCGGGTTGTCCGCAAGTCTAGGTGATCCCCACAACATCGAACGTTCAAAGGCAGTATAAATACCTCCATCGAGACCAATGTTGCTATTCAGATTGTCGCCGTCTTGGCATTCCTGTGTTCACGCCTAGAAGCATAGATTACCTGAGCTTCGATAACCTGTCTGGAGATGTTTGCTGACATGAGACTCAAGCTGCTGTCGACAGCAGCCTGCCTGCTATGGACAATATGTGTCATTGGATCGCCCCTGGATACTGAGAAGCTACAGCAAAGGCAAGACGCGGATTCTCATTGGGTTGCCACCTGGACGTCGATGCCGCAGTTGGTCGAGCAGAACAACCTTCCCCCGTCTCCCTTCGTAAGTATCATAGTCTTACCGGGTTGCACCCATCGCTTCCAGTGACTAATATGTCCATCTAGACTGGAAACGGCGTATTCAGAGATGCCACTCTCCGTCAGACACTCCATATGTCTATTGGTGCCGAGAGAATTCGTATCCTGATCTCGAACACTTTTGGTGGCAGCGCCCTACCCATTACAGCAGCGTCTCTTGCTTTGCCTACTGGCGGCGAGGCTGGTGTCAGCGGCATCGATACTACAACTCTCAGGGGCCTCACTTTCAATGGCGCAAGCTCAGTGAGCATACCTCAGGGTCAGGTAGTTTATACAGATCCCATAGATGTGAAGATTGCGCCGCAGTCCATGATTACAGTCACTCTCTACTCCCAAGCTGGTCAGTCCGGCACCAGCATAACGGGCCACCCTGGCAGTCGTACAAGTTCGTGGATGCAGCAGGGGAACCACGTCAATGATTCTAGCGTAACTGGCGCGAACACGGCCCATTGGTACTTTTTGAATGCGGTCGAGGCTTGGGCGCCGAAGTCGACGGCAGCCTTGGTGATCCTCGGTGATAGCATCACAGATGGACGTGGGAGCACTGACAACAAGAACAACCGGTTAGATTAAATGATACGGGGGGAAAAACGAACTCACGAAGACTGACCTGCGTTTTAGGTGGCCGGACCTACTTCTCGCTAGGATGCAGAAGGAGAACATTACGAATATTGCCGTGGTTAACCAAGCAGCGGGCGGCAACACGGTCCTAACCGGAGGATTGGGTCCACCGCTAATGCAGCGCTACAAGCGCGATCTACTGCAGACGGCGGGTGTCAAATACGGTCTCATCTTCGAAGGTGTCAACGACATTGGTGGTGGGTCAGCGGACTCGGGCACGCAATCACGAATCAGCAGCAGCCTACAGTCATCGTTCAAGACCATCGCGAGTGACGCCAAGGCGGCCGGCATCACTATGTTCGGAGCAACAATCACACCCTTCGGTGGCAGCGGGCAGGCGTATAGTAACCCAACACGCGATTCCGCACGGCAAACCGTGAACAAGTGGATTCTGGCAGGTGGGGACGGTAGCTTTGCTGCCTCGATCGATTTTGCGAAGTTCCTGGCCAACCCGTCACAGCCGGCTAACCTAGCGTCGCAGTATGATGGTGGTGATCATCTGCACCCGAATCCGGCGGGCTACCAGGCCATTGCCGATCAGTTTCCACTGACGATATTCAAATGAGATCATACATAAGTTATACATAGGAAAAACATAGGTTCTGCGTTGATGCCCATCATGTCTTCCGTTGGCTCTCTTTCGTCACTATGCAATGTGTTAAAATTAATGTAGAGGACTGATTTGCCCTGACCAACGTTTCACACTGATATGAGTCAACATAACCTGTAAGGAGCTGAAACCCTTGTCTTATTAATATACTTCGGCTTCAAAGTAGGACATCAAAACAAAAAGGAAAAAAGGCGTAACACAAATACTATATCCAAGAATCAAAAACAGAGGAACCTGTCGCCGCCCCAGGCGGGGGTCGAACCCGCAGCCTTCGGATGACATATACCTTGGTAAAAGTCCGACGCTCTAACCAATTGAGCTACCAGGGCGATGCTGGTTTTGCTTCTAATATGTCACAAGATCGGTCATTCACCAGAGGCAGACGAATTCGAAAGCTTTATTGAGAACCTGCACCATGTGTACCAGGTTTCATGTAAGACCGAGAATAACCTACAAACTACAAAAGATGGTACGAGAGAACGGGAATGGTAATCTGTTCGCTCAGCTATGATGGGCGCCGCTTACTTCATTCTTACGAAGCCCGCAACTGCATTAATTTTTTGAGTGAGTGAAATCGATTCTAGGAAATTTTTAGTTTAGAGAATTAATGCAAGACACTTGATAATACTACAGCACCAAGAAGGTATAAAGATAATTCATCGCGCTCTCGGACTTGACACCCCTTTAATATCAATCCAGAAGCTGACCAGGACACGATTACACCTCCACCGCACGACTCTATCGTTGCTTCTAGATGTTAAGTGATCAGATAGCCAGAGCAAGTACCCAGAAGGGCAGAATCGCAGCGCCAGTAAGGAGTCGAGTGTCTACCATCCACTGAGCGCCGGTCGACATAACGATGGTTGGTAGAGGCACCGTTGAAGAGGAAGTGCGCGTTGCCACGATACCAGTCGAACCATTAGAAGCTCCCGACCTCACGCTTGACGTTTCCGTGTTTGGACTAATGGAGACAGTAGAGGCACTAGTGGGTGTGCCTGACGAGCTTTCCGTTACACCGTCTACCTCGGCACTGGCTATAGGAGCACGAGTTAGAATACCCCTATAATATCTCGGCAATATGGGAGGCAATAGCTTACTAGTAATTGACCCACACGACGTTGTGGTGTCGCTCACGGCGAAACCAGTGGTCGAGACAGTTGGGGTGGCAATAGTAATAGTGGAAACATCTGCTCCTGAGAATCCAGGGGCTACAGTGGGCTGGGTAGTTGGGGTTCCAGGCGATGAACCTCCAGGAACAAACACAGTGATCTTAGTGGTGAGGGTGGTACTGGTAGTGCCGCTGATGGTCGTGATCGTCTCGGAACTGCACTCTGGGCTAACCGTATGGGTGACCGTGACTGTGACGGGCTTGGTGAGAGTGACAGAGTTCGTGATTGTTGTGAGAGGAACGATGGAATATGGCGTGTCCGTGTATGCAGGCGAGTCAGTCGATGCACCAAAATACGTGTCAGTCATGTCGCCGTAGCCATAGCCTTGAGGTGTCCCCGCAAGGATCGGAGTCACGGTGAAGAGAACGACCGCAAGGAACTTGCTTGAAAACATCATGAAACGAGCGGCTGTGGAAATATGGAGGAATTAGACTAAAGAAATAGGAGTCCGAACTTTGGCGAATGTGGGAAAGCTTCTGGCGAGCCAGCGACATGGAAGTGGTCTTCATTATGTACTCATGCAAAGCTACAACCGATTGAGCGACGTTACACGTATAAAATTAAATGAAGCAGAATCAGCTACTACCGTGAGTCTCAAATCTGAGGAAAACAGGAACCTCTCATCTCTTTCCTTGGTACAAGATTGTGTTGATGCGGTACAGATAAGAATGCTACTCTCCTTTTACTCATGGCTGTAATACCAACCATTATGAGAGCAACACTGGATGCCTCGGAGAAATTAAAGCTAGTGTCACACATGTAGGATACAAGAAACGAGAGATACGAAATTTCAAGGTATCACAATGGTCTTTCAACGCTATACGCTGCGCAACGTTTAATTGAATATGAAAGATCATTTGTGCAGCATCGAGGGTATTTCGTATTACGTCCCACCGCTCGAAGGCGCGTGTGTGAATACAAACACTACAGACCATAAATTTGTGGTGATGATCTTGCAGATAAATAAGATTAGCAAAGTAGCCGAAATGGCTCCAAGCTTTTGTTCAGCGTATGAGGGGGACGTGGAACTCGAGATGGTTATTGAGTTGATTACCTAAGGGCGCAGGAAGAAATACTAACAATGAAGAAACCCTGTTAGTTTATGTAGCCAAGATAGCTTTAGTTCCAACCTAAATTGTGATAATTTATTATCTAGTCAACTCTCTCTTGAGCAAATTACATCGTCCTCTTAGTTGCGCACAATAATCACGGGTTCCCAGCCATATCCCAACTAAAATCCATCTTGATATTCCTGAAACACGCTGTGGTCTTGGACTTATATTTTACGCATGGCCATAGTACGGAAGCATATCCTTAACCCCTAGTCATAGATTTCAACTTTGTAGAAATATTTGCTAGTTGACGATATAGGAGAGTCGATATAGCGAGCTTAATCAACATATGGCCTATTGTAAAGGCAAGCAGTATTAAAGGTCCGAGAATATACGTTTTCTTTCTCTAGAGGTCATTCACAGCATTGCTACTTTAACGTCTTAAAGCTTTGCCTTGTTTATAGGGCATTTATTGTTAGAACTTGAGTACAACTCTGTTCTAGCTAAACAACATTCGTACTAGGCTATCGGAGCTATAAACTATTCTATTTAGTAATGAAAAGTCTTGATTAAGATATAAATAAATCGTTTCTACTATCTAGCCTCCGTTCGTAAGCAATAATTTGTTATCTAGAACACATGACCGTAGAAGTAAAAGATCAGACTAAGAACAAATCCTAAGTCCCTTGAATGGAAATAGGAGAATGCTCCGTTTACGGTTCAATTAAAGGAATGCCAGGGGGTAAGATGTTCAGTTTAGCAGTTCGCTGCCACTTAGCATTTAACGAATCTAGCTGTTGCTCTAATGACATAGATTAAAGTTTTACAGTCTATTGTGCACCAAGTATCCAAACCCCAGTAAAAGTATATAATCTGGCACATAGAATACAATAAGGTTGCATGTTCATCATATCAGTACTCGCTAGACTATTCATGTTTGTTTTACGATGACTTTATTGTGTTGATTAAAGTGACCCTGCCCGGGTGACTTGCCTACCCCTGAGCCTTACTTAAGGAGGTAATCCAGTTACTAAGCATCCAAGACTACTAGGAATCTGCAGACTTGATGGGAAAAGTGATAAAATATAGAATAATGCAAGAGGGCTTAAAGAAAATCAACGAAAACTTTATCGAAGACTAAGCGGTAAACCAATTATATATAATAGTTAATTTGCCCACAAAATTTGCCCTAGTGAAGCTCCGTACTACTAGCCCCCTTATATTAAATAATTACAAGTTAATAGGCCCTTTTATCATTAAGTCGCCACGGCCCCCAAAATGACTGATCATTGCTATGCACAAGAGAGTATGACTGATACTTCGCCTTGAAAGGCCTAATCTGGGTCGCCTTAAGCACCAGAACATGACTAGAGGTCTTCAGGGTTTGAAGTTATTAAATGCTATATCTCGATTTTGAAGATCTTCTCGATGCTGTCAACTGCCTCTCGCGTCACAATCACAGGCTAAGAGCTAATAGCTTTCGTGGAATGCAACATGGTATGATCACTTGACCTTGATGCAGGGGTACTCAATAAGATCAGAAGCATTCTCCTCAACGGCGACAACTTCAACGTCGGGGTAATTCCTACGTTACCGTAGATAACACGTTACAATCAAGAGGGACAATCCAAAGGCATGATATGGAGCAGAGACTTCAAGGAGTACCGTATGTATGTCACAGCTGCAGATGAACTTGCCAAATATTATGTTCTCTGTTACGGAACAGAACTGCAGCACTAAACCACGACATTGTTAAAAGATAGAACGTCGTCAAGTCGAGCGACTCGGCCGCAGCTATTATATACGTACCGTAACATTCTCTATGTCCAAAGTATTGGCCATTTCTCATCCGTGTCTCAAGCTTAGTTGCGTTGTTTGACCAGTATTGTTCCTTTCTCGTGGACCTTGTAAGGAAAAGGGTTTCCTCGTCTCTATTTTGGATATTGGAAGGAAGGTAGCTAGGACCTAAGCGGTCCTGGTGACCTCTAAAAGAATGGTAGAACGGTATTTACACCTCTTTTCGGCTCTTCCATTCTTCGAGCTTCCAATTTCGGCAACCATCCCCATTTATGCATGCTAAGCACTGCACGACACCAACCCTTGTACAGCTGCCGGTACATGGAGCCTCATGGTGGCTCTATGGTAGCCGGGAATAGCACATATATAATTATAGAAAATCAGAAACATCAGTGGCCAAGAATCTGCCCTGGGTCTATGTTATTGCAAGTAGAGCCTGTGACCAGACTGGTGATGTTCTCGTAACGAAATAGAGACCGCAGATTAATTCTTGCAATCCTGATATTACACTTTGAATTGGCCTCATAAGCGTTGAGGATTTCTTATACACATGGTCAAAATAAAGTTAGTAGTGGACGCACATAACCCATTCATTATGTATAAAGGTTCCCGGACATATTTGCAGATCTGGGGTGATTCCATTCATTGTATTGCAAGGGGGTGGGGGGATTAAGGATGGAACTGTGGGTTTCGAAATATAGAGTGTACAGTAGTCCACTATGGTTCTCGATCTCCTACTAGTACCTGCAGATCCGGCCGATTCCACATCCACTAGGTGCATGAACTACTGCTGTCAGTATATTTGTGCCATTGCGACCACGAAACGTGTTAGCTAGGTGAAGAGGCCCTTATAACATTACCTTGCAGTTGTTTGGACTTTAAGTAAAATTTCGCAACTTACGTATCTTTTTATGTTGTTTTTAAAAAGCCCATTCATGTTATGTAAGGTTAATTCCCTGAAGCAGATATAGCGTTAGTCCCAATCCTTGTGATCCTCCATCTACTAAGCCCGGATATCCACCATTAATCCCCCTGAAAGTCTTCTTTCCTATATAGGCATCTGATCTCCGAAATTTCACTTTTATCGTGAAAGCCTCAAAAGCCTTAAACGTGACAGTTCCATAGTGAGGCAACAATCAGGATTAGTCGCGACGCCACCGGTAGACAAATACTACAACCCCACTCACCAATCAAATGGCCTAAAGACAGCTTTTACTCTCTCGCGCGGGAATAGGCACAGTCGGGTAATAATGTAGATTCATGGCAAGCCTATTAGCAAGGGTCAATACATCTCGTCGATGTCACGTTACTTGAACGAGTTACCTTAATGCTGGCGCGAGCACTTGTCTCGCTGGTTCGGGTCCTCCCCTGTACCATCTACCCACTGCAGCCCCGTGGGACGCCATCATCTGTGTTGGATGATCCTTTCCAACCTTAACTACTCCTTTAGTAGGTATGCAGCAGCGCTGAAGATGTCCGGAGAGGAAGGTGGATGACGGAGCGGCCACGGACCCTAAAATCGCGAGTGTTTCGGTCAGACTACGGGCTTTCTAGGCGTGCACCTTCATAATGAGCATGATACTCAAAATGAATATATAACGAAGCCGTCGACCTCTAATTCCTGACGATTCTGGTCTGGACAGCCAGCATTCAGCACAGGTGCAACCTTAGCCATTCCTTAACACACATTCCTTACCAACATTCCTTTCGCAGCCTCTTTTGACAAGATCTTTTTTGATATCACCAATTTTCCAATTACGATTCTATCGTCCTGTTCCATTCCTTAGGAGATATTACTCATCACAAACTTAAAAATGTCTAAGAATCTTGCTCTTATCCTTACTACCCTTGCCGGCCTAGTCGCCGCAGCACCCATCCAGCAGCGCGGTGTTCTTGATGCCTACAATAACTACCGTGGAGACGGCACCGTTGGAGCTGGCTGGCCGGACAGCTCGGCCTGGGGCTCGTTCGACCAGCTCTGGAGCGCCAACCTCCCCCTGATTCAGCAGTCTTGCGGCTGGAACGGCTGGGGGGCCGACAACTCGGCTGACGAGGTTAACAACATTAAGGACGCCATTACGCAGGTATCATCGGCTCAGGGAGTCGACAACCGCTTTGTTCTGGCCATCATGATGCAGGAGAGCAAGGGTTGCGTGCGTGTGCCAACAACCAACAACGGCGTTACCAACCCTGGCCTACTGCAGTCGCACAACGGCTCCGGTTCTTGCGCGGGAGTAAGCTCCTGCTCTCGAGACCAGATCTTCCAAATGATCAATGACGGCGTCGCTGGCACTTCCTCTGGCGACGGTCTCAAGCAGACCCTTGCTACGACGTCGTCCCACTACGGCGGCGCTTCGTCCGCCGCCTACTATGCTGCCGCTCGTCTCTACAACAGCGGCTCGGTCGATTACAGCAATTTGGGAAACGCCTTTACTAGTGTTGCTTGCTACGCTGATGACGTCGCCAACCGTCTCACCGGTTGGACTTTGGCCCTCAGCCTCTGCAGTGTTTAAACAACCAATCTCTTCCAATTACTTCAATTTTGAGGCGGTCTCTCGCTCCTTGTACATATGATGTTTTAATGCATGTACATAACAGTGAATGAGTGGATGTGTATATGAGTGTTGAATAAATAAGGTTTATTCAGGTCATTTTGGTGTTCGCTATGATGAAACACGACATGCACGTCTTCTGCTGAAAGCTTTGCTGTCTACGATGATTTGTTAAAGAAAATCTAGTATGTTATTGCATCACTAGAATATGTGAGGGTAATAAAGGTGTAGAGGCAATGCATTTCAATGGTTGTGAGCTTGTTTTTTACCGCAGAATATTAGAAGAATAAGACCTACAGCTACGAAAAATATGAGGGTCTTTGCTGACTCGTCTGCCATGTCTCCTTACATCTCTACTAAAATCTAGCGCAAGATCGTTAGGCGAACTAGTTCACGCTTGCTCCTGCTTAGTGAACTTATGAAACACCGTTGACTCTGACTCTTTTAGCCCAGCTGGATGCAGTGACTTGCTGTAATAATCCACTTGCTTCAAGCAATCGATGCATAGTCTAGTTAGATGCACAGCAGTGATATTCTGTCTAAAAACAAATTCCAAGCTTTGCGTCCTTTGTCTGAAAGTATGTTGTTCTGTGGCTCGTTGTGTGGTATGTCGGGGTGGGGGTGGCGAGTGGTTTGGCTAATTAAAAAGGGGTTGTTGCACATGTATACACCTTCACATGATACCCCATTGACTTTACTCATATTTAAGCCTTAAATGCGTAACAACCAGATCACTTAGATCACTTCCTTGGTTAGGGCTCAGAGGTAGGTAAGTTGCCCGGGCCCGCTACAGTACTGAATACTCGCTTCGTTGTAAACTACACTCTTACAGTTTGAGGACATCCATAACGGCAACAGCGATGAATGCAATCAGAAGGTATACAATACTGGTGATTTTAACATACCACTTGATATGGTCCGCACCGTTGAGGCTGCTGCCCTTGCTCCCCGCCCCGTTGTCCCTCCACTCTCCAAAGATGTACCGCTTGCATACTCTACATCCCTTCGCATGTAGCTGCCGACCTCACTTGCTTCGGGCTTCTACCATGATATCGCTTAACTTTGCTATGGACACAGCAGGCTTAAGGGACTCATGCATTGCGTCAGCGTGCATTCAAGTCGATTCCAGAGCCATCATCAACTTGTAGTCAGGCTATAAGCCTATTGACACCATCGTCGGGCTTCGACTCTTGCGAGGATCGCCAGATAGTAGAATTCTTGAATAAAGCTGACGTCTACAGAAATTTATCCGATGGAGTACCCGCCCGAGTTCACAAACATTTTGGCCGACTCGCAAGACCATAATAGAAACTTACACCTACAGATACTAACTCACCATAACGCACCCTAACTTCGCCCTCCTCGGTTTTTAAACCATCTCAATGGTGATTAGCTTATAAAATAAGTGCGGTGAGGCTATCCCTCTGTATATAGCAAGCTCTGTGGAATGACGGGACTGCTTAGATATCGTGTTTGGATACCCTAATGGAACTATTATGTATGTTGATTTTCTTTTTCTTCAAGGGGCATATTGTACCAGACCTCCGCGCGTCTTTCTCTTTACCATGACAACTCGCCCTTTTCGATCCAGCAACTGTTCTTTTGTCACGAAACCAGATCTATATTATTGGAGGTGTGTGGACAAGATTACTCATGCTTGATAACGAGTCAGCTCTCCACTGGCTTAATGTCCGCATTTCATAACTGGGAATCTATTAAGGTCCGATTAAATTCGACGCGTAAACCCTTTGGCCTGATGGAAACAACGACTAGTCTGGTGATTAAGTAGTTACCGGGTACCCTAAGGTGTAGGACTAATGAAATTCTGTTGTAAATATAAGTGACTAAATCACCTTAGGTTTAGGAGGCTCAGCAATTAATTGACTCTATTGAAATCTAACTACTAACTGTAGACAGGTCCATCCCTTTACTCTAGAGCTGTTAAATCTAGCATGTTTTCAAAGTCGTGCTCTTCATAGGGGCGCGTTTATTTAACTTCTCAATCCTTCTTCGACATCGAGATGTTTAGCAGACCATACCTACGAGGAAAATGTCAAGCATCTGGCATTTGTTTAGAATTCATCTTTTCACAAGATTCTGCCAAGGTAGACTTGGCTAAGACCTATAAGGTTTTGACATCATTTTGAGACTGTACTTGCCATCTCGGACTTATAGCAATGTGTTAGGACTAAATACCGGCCACTAGAACCTGCCAACTACCAAACAGCCATATCGAATCAGCCAACGAGCCGAGTTAGATTGTGTAGTCTTTGCATTGGTTTAGACCATATGCTAATCAGAGCGAAGGCTACGAATAGCATTCCAACTGGGGCAGAGAGGTATTGTTGGACGTGCAGCCTAATATTATTGGTGAACACGTTCAATACGGCGTGATATTTCAATTCAGTATTCAGGTAGAAAGGTTCTTTGTGCCTTGAGCGGTTCATAATTACCTTCTAAAGTGTGATTGGGTTACATTGCATTGCCATGCAAGTAAAACTCAGGGGCTCAGATACAACAGGCAAAAATCTACTCTTTATGTCAGTGTTGATGAATATGATACTCGCCCACATTTATCTCCGTAAACCGCAACATTCATGCCAGACAGTGAAGACTTTGTACGTTGTAAGTTGTGGATTCGTAGTTTTAGTTGACTGATTCTGGCTTTTAATTTCTATGTTCTTTCCTCTACGCTAACCGACAGTGTAGTAGTCAGGCCGGTGACATATGGCTTAACGATCCTTCTTGTCCTACCATGCTGACGGGCTTAGTGGGGCGCAACACTCTCCGTCTGACTCAGGCCGGCCTCCTATCTTCAGTAGCGTTAATTTTACATTGGTGCCACATATAAAGTATAAGAAGACGGTTTGCATTGATTGAGAATATCAAAAGCGTTAAGCCAACATCTGGTTTCTTATTGCGACGTACATTTTACTCTGAGCACCCGACATGTTGTTTCTTCACTACTTATCCGCGCTATGCCCCTGCGCTTTAGCGGTCGGTGCAAAGACTCTATTTCCTGCGCACAACGTTTTTCAATTTAACGAAACTGGAACCTGGCTCGAAAATATCGCAGTACGAACAAACGGAGATTTACTCGCAACTATGCTGAACCCTACCGCCTCCCTGTACACTTTGAAGAGGCCATATTCCGCGACGCGAGAGTTCTCCCTCCTACACACTTTTGAGAACGCCACAGGCCTTCTGGGGATCACGGAAACCAGCAGCGATAATTTTGCTATTCTCTCGATCCAGCTTGGAAATGGCTCAAGTCCTGCTCCAGGGTCTTCAACAATCTGGGGGGTATCCTTCGAACATGACGCGTTTAAAACCCGAAAAATTGCTAGTCTCCCCGACGTTCTAGTGCCAAACGGAATTACTTCAATTCCAGATTCATCTGCAGTTCTCCTCTCTGATAGTTCTGGAGGTACTATCACTCGTTGCGATACGCTGACAGGAACATGCGAAATTGTCTTAAAACGCACAGAGACTGCACCGGCACCAGGGAATGTTGAGCCTACAGGAATAAACGGTATACACTATCGGGATGGGTATATCTACTGGAGCAACTCAAACTTGGTCTCCATCTTTAGATTACCTGTTGATAGGGAGGGCTATCCCGTAGCCGAAGAAGAGCCAGAAACTGTAGGGAAAGTCGATGCTTTATTCATAGATGATTTCGCGGAAGACTTTGCTGGGAGGTTTTATATTGCTACAGGCACTAACAACACTATTGTGGAACTACAGCAGGGTGGCTCAAGCAAAGTGGTGGCCGGCTCTCTTACGGAGCTCACTGTTGCTGGATCTACGGCTGCCGCATTTGGGAGGACAGCAGAGGACAGTAGAATACTCTACGTGACGACCAATGGCGCCATCAAAGCGCCTGTCAATGGGAAAACGGAACCGGCCAAAATTGTGGCAGTAGACACATCTGGATGTGTGTAGCCCTGGATTAATTCTTAACATAGGAAGAGCAGAGGATGATGATCATTATCACTGCGTAGTTACGGACACAGAAATAACTCTCCTTCACGAGTAATTCTATATTAGGCATGGTGCAAGATAACAAACTTAACGCCATGTATGTATAAGCATGGCGTGTACATGGATTGTCGATTCTTGTGTCGTAGTTGCAAAGTTCATGATCTTTCCAAATCAATTAAAGTAGATAAGTAAGTTTGCTTTCCGAATTCAACTGTTCTATTTCACACCCATGAGGGACTCAGTGCTATTGAAGTGCTGCTTTTCCTAAAGTCTCAGTAAGGAGAGAAGATAGAGTGTAAAGTGTTGGAACTCGTTGTTGAACCACCTTTGTAGTCAAGCCCGGCTATGTTATCATGATTCGCCAAAGAGACGTCGCAATTACAGAACATTAGCAAATGTGAATAAAGGTAATCCTTGCCAATCCGAGTAACATCAGCAGGTGCAGCTGACCTGGCCTTTTTAGTGGTCTTATGAGAATTATCAGAGTATTATAATCTGATTATCACAATTGAAACGCACATTTTCCTGTTTTCAATCAATATTATCAGCTGCAAAACATATCCTCCTTTAGCAAACAAAATCCTCCTAACTTTATTCACTACAGCAATAAACCGGAAACAAGCCTTACTAATGTTTCAATCAAGGGTGGCATAGAATTTGTAGACTTGTCACATTATATCTTTGACGCCGCTTGTTAATTCTGAGTTTGATTGATGCCGGCCAACATATTACGCGTGGGTGCTATCAAAAGCACCTAATAGTTGCCATGTAAGTTAATGAATTACTAGCTTGCAAACAAACTCTCCTACCTGGCACGGACCATCGCCCAATTACATATAGAGGCAGATACCATTTCCAGGCTGCATAATGGGTCAGTGAATCCATTCCATTGTCAGCCATAATGGCTATAGCGTTACTATCCTCACCAACTTACTTTGGTATCAGTAATGTTTGCTTAAATGCGTGTGTGTGCACGATGTTTGTGTCCGTGCGTGACTACCTCTTTTTCGGTAAAGTCTATCTACCTAGGAACTTGTCTCTGTCCTTGTCGCTCCCTTCTTGTGGAAACACGGATCAACAAACAATTTGCTAGCCGGCACCTTCCCCCAAATTATCAATCTACCCGCAAGCTACATATAAAATCTGCAAAGATCCTAACTTGTTTGTGGGCATCTCTGTTATTCTTTCGCTCATCCTTCTCTTCATCTACGCATATGTTACAGACTTTTGTGCATACGCAGTCATATTTCTATACCCTGATACGGCTTAATAATGTTTCGCACGGTAGGCGAGTTCGCGTTACGCCAGTGGCACAAACTACTGAACTTGCAACACCAATCGCCATCGTCGTGGCATAATGACCGATTCCGCGAGGAGCTTGAAGAGTTCGACGAAGCTGAGAACTGGCTGGAGAAACTCAGCGAAGCATCAGACGTGGTCTTCGTCATCAGCCGTGCCAAGTACGATGGCTTTCACATTGCCGACCTGCCCTCCCTTCAACCACGCTATATAGCTATATACGGATATATGCTCGCCAAGTACACTTCCAGGTGGGCGTTTTATCGGACGGTTGCGTTTCTCTGCGGGGCGCCTTCCCACTCCACTGTTCGAGAGGTTGTCAACCCGACCAAAGACCACAAATTAGAGACAGTCGCCCGTCGTCATAATATTGACCCAGAGAAATTCAAATCAATTGGTCGCCGACTACGGAAAGTCTGGCCATTGTTTCCATAACTCGAGATATCTCCGACTAAACTCCTCCTGGAGTAGTCAGTCAGTATAGTCTCTGCACTTGACGTCAACATATTCCATTCCTTGATTAGAATTCTATTGCGGAGGTCAATAGTAGACGCTGGCTTGAGGCATATGGAATTTTTTCACCCCTCCCTCGCGTTATTGAATGCTGCAGTTGTCTGTCCCCGCTACTGCCCTAGGAAGACACCCCTTGCAACTTCACATCGGTAGTAATCACTTTGACCTTTACCAAGGCGGGCATAAATTCATGGGAATATTTCAAGAAGTTGTTCTCTTTGAATCTTATAGTCCTTGGCGCCTGCTATAGCATGGGGATCGGTAGAACAAAGAAACCGGGGGACGAGCCGGCAGAGTCACGACGAAGTATTTCGGAAAGGGAACAAACATAGCTCGTATATCATTAAATAATTGATTGAAATCTGAGAGCACCACATAAACCGGCTACCATTATTTCCTTTCCTTGAACTAGTCGTGTGAACATCTGGCAGAATGCTCAAGCCATGTTGATTTGCAGGAAAAGGGCGTGTAGGTTTGCTTGCTTCTGCGCATAGAATCCAAGACGATAACCGTTTTCACAAACCAAAGCTTCATTCTTACTAATTGTAAAAGATATATAGTATTTGTGACCCAGTGTTCTCTTTTTCTGTAATAATACCTTAGATGCTTATCGTTCTGCCAAACTATCTCTTGAACACAATTTGTCTTGTAAACTCCTAGAAAGTGACGGATACCATAGCATTAGCAATTTTTCAAAAGAAGTAGAGAGACATATGGGAAGGAAGTCTAGGTAGGAGGATACTCTCGAATTGGTATGTCACTGAACTCAATCCCGACCAATTCGTTTCCATATGCGAAATGAAGCACCTCGTGTCATTAGTTCAGTTATAGTAGCGGATGCAATGCTGGTGAAGTAAACGCCTAAAGGGCTATCACTGAAAGCTGATGATACAAATCCGGCGACCAACAGCGCCAAAAGAGACTCGCCTCACTGTAGGGAGTCCTGAATTCGAATACTGTTTGTTGTTGTCATTGGCAGAGAAGTGAACTTATAAACTTCGTTTTCAATGCACCTCACAATGTTCTTAATGACTAATCCACATATCTTGGTTACATCACCCATACCGATCAGTCTAGAGAAATTCACGGCAAACAAGAATTCAGGCACACCACGGCTCAGTGTCTGTTTACCTTGGTATTATTGTCACGGATAAGTGGATCCGAACAGATCCCTACTAGTAAGGGATCTATTCAGGTATAGCTTATATGATCCCTAATATAAATTCTTTGCTTTCAATTCTTTTATTTGTAACTAGAACTTTAACCTTTAGATCTTCTGAATACACTACTGGTGGTCTCATCTGGAGAGTGCACTGGTTCACTTCCTTTATATGATCGCAGACCCACTAATTCGCGAGATGTTTGCTCTGCATTTCCTGAGTATAATGGGCTGAGTTCTAGCAACTAGTCTCTATATGATCTATACTAGGTTAAACTTGGTAGATAGTTGGCCCAATCAACCGTTTTGTACGCACTCGCTGGAAGGGATCGTAGCTCAATGAAATCTTCTACTAGGATGAATAGTCTCGCAACTAGGTTTAAAGATACAATAAATATCATCAAGAGAACAACTCTTAACGGCAAGAATAACTCTGGATCTTGCGACGCAGTGGGGTTCCTAAGCCAAGCCCATAGTGTTTTTGGTTGTGGTCGTCCTGGCTGCCGTGCATTCGTATTATCGGGTAGGGTAGTAGTGGCCTGTGAAAGCTCGTGCATCTCATTATTGTTGGTGGAAGAATCCTCATTGCTGCGCGTTTTCTTGATTCTTTTCAAATTCTGTTCCCAGGAAGGAAGAAGATGAAAAAATACTTCAGTGATGAGTTCTCCCGCCAACAAAGTGAGAAGGCATGTCAGGGAGGCGATTCTCCATAATAGCTGCTCAATGGCTGTTGGGAAGCTGAAATTCCACCCCGCTACTGAAATTGCAGGAAAGCCTAGAGCGGCTACCACACCACAGCGCCAAAACCAAAGCGGAATGTTGGTGGTGTGAGTATTGGAGATACGGTCGATAGGGCGTGGCGAGCTGCTTATGAGGCGGCACTTGATAAGCGCGTGCTTAAAATGAGACCAATACACAGAAAATGGCCATTCCTTACGATCGACGAAGTCTAATGGTGTGTTGAGATACGGAAGCTGGGCCTTATGGCCACCATTTCGCAGAATGTCTTCTATGCTTATATCCGTCTGCAGCACTTCAGGCTTCGTTACGTTACCTGGCTTGTGCCGCCAGAGGAACATAATGGGGAGGTTGAGGTAGATTATCGACACAGTCGTTAGTTCTAAGGCTGTAATTGCGTAACCGTTTATGAGCCGGGCCAAAAAGTTAATAAGAAACCACACGGTTTGTGCCGCCATGATGAGTCGCGTTAAACCGTCTATTTTGTTCTTGTCTCTGATAAGACTCATATCAGTCGGCGGTTCTCGGATATAGTTATGTTTAAGAAGCCAAAGCAACTGTGCGGCGTCGATAGGGAAAGCTACCCAATCCCGCGCTTGGAACATGAAACCCCCCATGTCAGCGAAGAAGGCCTGCTGCAGCGTCCAGCCTCCAAAGCCAGCAGCCCTGAAGTCCCTGACGGATTGACGCGCGGACAAAAATTGAGCAGCTACTGTTACAGCTACAATCTCGGGTCCGACCAAAAGGACAAAAAAAATGGTACATCGTCGGCGGAAGATGACCCATTCGGAATCATGCAATGCAGGCACATTAATGCATACTGTCGACCAGCAGCACAAAACCACGGTAGCTACACAGCTCCAGATGATTTCGGCAGTACCTCTCTCATTCGGAGAAGAGGTCCAACCTTGTCTCTGTTCGACTTGACTCATAGCACTGCCGAGTAGTGTGGGTGTTTCATTAATAGGGGGCAACCTAGATCGTAGTATTAGCGTGGCTAGTACTCAGTCGATTGAAAAGAGACGTGAGCTTGAGTATAGCGGATAGTCATTTAATAAATAATCTTAAGAGAGTAGCCAGGCTTAGTTACTGACACCTAGATACGAAATGCATGTATGATAGGCTCTCATCCATCGCCTCATATCTGCAACTTCGGTGTAAGGTTTTAATAGATAACCTCAGCTCTGTCCATTGGGCGACGGGCTGCCCCTCGTTGAAAATGATGTCACAATGCATGCATATACGGGGATGCGTAGCTCAAGGCGATCATTGAAATAGGGAGCAATTAAACGGAGTCTATCACAGTCTATCTGTTCGTAGATACGTAGAACTCGCTATAGTTAGAATAGCTGCGAGAAACTGTTTCAAAGACACCAGAGACGTGTGTGTTCCCTCTATTTATAAACAAGCATAAGCGTTGATAGACAATACAAGTAGATTAAAGCCCTTCTAGCCGCTGTAACAGTTTGGCTGCGTCTAGACCAATATTAGATACATAATAAATCCTACTGCAACCCTTCAGCATCGAAAAGTGCAACTTGGGAGGGGAAACAACACATGTTGTATATGTTCTACCAATCTCCGCAAAGCCGTAACTGCTGTACTAGGAGGCCGTCAGTGGGAAGAGATCGAGAAGATTTGCACGGCAGCTACCATTCATGGTGAGTTCGGATTCTTGTTAAGGGTGGGAGGCGGCGCAACAATTTGATATAGGCGCGGTGGTTGTAACTCGTAGACCATGCTGTGTCTAGTAAAACGTCCTAGGAAAGAAAGACCTCTCTAAGACAGTGAAAGCAATTTGTTTGTAAGCGTATTTCCGATAGACTTGTTGTGACTATCGCTGCTGTGAAGATAACCCTAGTCTCTCATTTGAGGCCGCTTTTAGCATACACGTCTTGGCGTTTATTGATAGTTCGCTGGGCTTGCCCATGTTGAAGCAGGTAGATGAATCCGTTGTTGTAATCGGCTGAGAGACCATTAATGCTGCTTTGACCGAAGACATCGACCTTGGCGGTCTTTGAGCGAGTTAACTGCTGCTGCTTGGCGACACAACGCCCCGGCTGGATGTTGATAAGCTGCCTCTCATGCATGTCAGCAAGCTCAGGGTGATTGCCTATGTTCTCTGTCGCTACTACACCAGTAAAAAACTCGACACAGAACTTTACGATTCGAGAAACAATACTCTACTGAGTTACTGATGACGCCCACTCGGGATGCATCAATCAGGGGGCTAAATCTACCCGAGGCTCGTCGCCACATTGGATGGTACCTTGCAACAGAAGCCCTCCCATAATTTTTCAAGATTAGAGAAATAAATACCTGATCTCCTTGGAGGGCTAACCAACTACAATCAACAGCACGTTGATAATCGTGATGACGCTATTGTCTTTGGTGTCAGCGACCGACGACACACTGGAATAACATGTTGATGACGAAACGTTCTTGTTATTATCGACTCCTTTGAAAATAGAGGAAACACGATGGTGTTCATTGGGCGTCTCTGCACGCCTCATCTTACTGTTCGCATAATCATTGTTGCTGATCTTGTCCAATTTCAATGCATTAGGGAGGGCATTATGCTTGCTTGTAATAGCAAGATCAAGATCCTTGTTCTCCATCTTTCTAATTATACATTTACTAAAAAGAGCCCACGAATACAGTTAATTAATCCAACACAATACATTTAGCATGCTATACTAAACTTCTGTGTTATTTAATTATATGCTAAAAGGAGTGGACTTTGTCTTGCTTGTTTGTTTATTTGTGATAGCTTGGATAGTGATGGATTTGCTGGGAATTTAGGATCTGAGGAAATAATCAATCAGAGTATAAATATTTATTTTCTTCCATTGTGATAGATTCTACGTCATGAAACATTTCGAAGAAAAGGGAAGCCTGATGTAACCAGTTTGTCCCATGATATCTTATCGGATGTGTCTATCGCCACCCAGTAAGATCTTAGGGCGTTCCGTACATGTTCCCGAAATTGGGGCGAGAACCCAGCAAATGTGGCGATATTAGAGAACCATTTCTGCCGACCAGTCTTTTCTTTCAACTCGATACAGGCGACTAAAAGTGGCAAATCGGTGCATCGAACGGGTTGCTTCGTGACGTTGAATGTCATCTCAATTTGACTTAAGATGCTCATTGACAACACTTGCGCCGGTCCATCGTTTACGCCGAAAGGGTACCTCAGACGATGAATTACCAATAATGCCGCCGCTCGCATGGTCTGGGCCTGGCAAATCATATGAGCCACCTCAACTGCATCGAAGCGAGTATTCAAGTCCTCAGGCACTATGGGCTGCCATTGGCAGCAAGATTTCTCGATATCGTCGAGTTCTTTCAAAGCGATCGAATTGTCCTGACAATGCGCCACCGCGTGGCCCACCTTACAGATGTCATAGAATAGGGGTAACAAGGTACCGCAAAGCCCGACGTGGCGATCAGCGTAGGGCTCAGGAGGTGGCCTGAAGCGCAGAGTAGGTATTGCGCAACTAAAGATGCAAGCACGAATCTCCCACAAAATTACGCAGGACAGGAATACTCGTAGCTCGGGCCGGGCTGGATCGCTGACGGTATAGATAGGCTCGATGAGACCCAAAGTTCGCCTGCAGATAGCCTGAATATCGTAGAGTCGCAGTCTTATAGCGAATGTCGAGACAAGTGCGCCGAGCATGAGACAATCGATCATGTTATCAAAACTCTCAACTTGCAACGACATTAGCATGGCGACAGCGGAAGAGGCGTGTCGATAGCAGGCGTCTAGATGACTTGGATTGGCTTGATCGCTGTCGATATCGCCCGCCCAGGAGATAGCACACGCTAGAAGTCCATCTAGGAACGTCGCCCTCGAAAGCAGCATTTGTGGAATCACTTGTCTGCGCGCTGTTTCGCCAAAGCTAGTATTCACGGAGAATACGTCTAACACACGACTGTGGAATAAGAATCGCCGGACCAGATGCTGCTCGTCCGTCAATAGGTCCCCGAATTCTAAGCCTGGTACACTCCTTGGAACTGTCGCGACACGGGTCCGTTGCATCCGGCGCTCAGCCCAAAGAGTCGATAAGCATTCATCGTCAATTTTGTCGCTGCTAATCCTCCGTGCTGACCGCGTCACTGGGGACATTCGTTTTCCCCGTACACCTGGCTTCCGCCCAGGTCTCCCTTTTGGTCTAACGGTTTCACAAGCATGCTGTAGTCGAAGACAGCGCTCGCACTGTTTCACGTTTGGGATCCATTCGCAGCGCTCTTTAACCGTGTGGCATCGGTCACACGCTCGTGGTGGTTGTATCTCGCTACCGTTTATCCAAGATATCATTCTGTTATTGCCTCGTTCATACACCTGTCTCATTGTCGGTGATGCTGATTAATACAGCACAGACAGGTAACCTTATAATCCTTGTCTAGTTCTGGTTAGCCACCACAGCCACAGCTAGGGTTCTGGCATTATCTCACTGCATGTACCCTGTAGCCATGTAGAAATTTGGGATTAATTAGCAGGTGTACTGTGTACTTAAGCTATCTACTATTTATCACAGCCATACCGAGTCAATCCATCTGTGCCTTCGACGCTCCTGCGGAATTCAACAAATCATCCCAGAGCTAGGTATGTCACGGGAGAACCATTAACTATGCTCTGACATTAGGGATTTAAATATATACCTCTAATTTTGGTCTAATGCAACTTCCAAATAACGGGCTAATACTGTCCATAGTCTAGTTCTTAAAATCATTCAAGCACTCATCGACGATACCAGCTACAGCTAGACACTCTTCGTCGCGCATGCGACTAGTGAATATCTGGATTGAGCCTGGGGCTCCTTCTAAAACATCCGGGTTATCTGGACAACTCCAAATTAGCGCACGATATAGGTTTCAGTAGAGTTGCCGGCAGATAGCTTACAGGGAGGGGCAGCTTGGCCGGGCTTTACAACGAATGATAGCTCACTCCTCGCCGCCTTCTGGAAAGGTATCACACATGCCGGATACTATTCCGCCCTGTTAGCCACGGTGCAACGTACATGTGTCCAATTTATTTGTCTTAGCCTCGGAAACTTACGTCAAGAAGATTCAAGAAAGCCGAATAAGCTGGCCAGCAAAACGTATCATGCTCTACCGCCGTGTTTTGCGCCGATGGGGAGATGATCGCATCCAGATGATACTTAACCCACAACTTCCGCCAGTCGTCAGCGAGTTTCGCACGCTGACTCTGCAGCGACCCCAGCTTCTGGAGATCATCCATTGCGCCGAGATCCGGTAAAAAGTTCCATTTGATACTTCTTGCCTGCTCAGCCAGCATACTCATCGATGGTAAGGCCGGCTCGCCCCCAGCAGCTATAATTTCTCGAGGGGTATTATTCAGAGAGAGAAGCCCGCCGGCAATTTGGTTCGCCTCTGCTACATGACATTCGGCCGCATCTAGCAAGACCACTTCGTGGCCGTGTGACTGCAGAACCTTGACTACTTTTGTGATGGTTTCCTTCACGGGCGGGTGAAGGGGAAACAAGGGGTCCTCGGGAAGGAGTCCTAGGCGCAGACTTTGTCGCGTTAGGACATTGGTGTTTCTCCATGGTACGTCGATTGATGTTGCGTCGTAGCGAGCTGGCTCGGTATCAATTATGGCTTTCATGAAAAGTTGGAGCGTCTCCACGTCGTGTGCCAACGGGCCAGCAGATGGCACGATAGGTAAGATGCCGTCTCTAAAAGGCATGACTTGTCCCTCATACGCAATCCTGTTTGATGATGGCTTGAACCCGTACGTTCCGCAACACAGTGAAGGAATACGGATAGATCCTGGATTAAGATTGAGTAACATGGCTCTTTAGGTACCTTCCACTTGGTTTACTCTCCAGCAAGATCGGTACCAACCCCTAGAACTGATCCACGGAAGGCAACAAGAGCCCCCTCTCCACCACTCGATCCTCCGGCTGTGAGTACTATAGTAGGTCAAGTATTAGACGACATCGCCCTCGATGAACCCCGTTCTTGAGGCTTCCAAAAAGTGTATAGGAGAAACCTTCCCAAGGGACATGAGGTTCCAAAATACATACCAGTATTCCAGGGGTTCAATACGCGACCGAATATATTGTTATCAGATTCTACGCCCTAAGAGGCTGTCAGTGGATATTCATTAAAAGGGGGTTCTCTGCTCAAACATACCACCAGAAGTTGAGATACATTGGTCTTAACGTAAGGGACGGCTCCGAGCATAAGTAGCATGTCCACTAGTGCCGAATTCTTGCTCGAAGTCGTATTAAGATGAGACACAGCGCCTATAGTGGCCTGTGTACCTTTGACCTGGTATGTGTCTTTGAGGCTTACGGGCAAACCATGTAGGGGCCCAGCTAGCTTACCCTGAGCGCGCAAATCATCGAGGAAACGTGCTCGCTGCTGGGCTTCGTCGAAAAATGTTTCTGTCAAACAATTCGTCTTTTCACCCCGTTAGTAACCCGTAAATAGTAGTTGATAATTTTATCGGCTAAAGTTATCAATGGGGACTTTTTCAATGGTGCACTTACAAGCTGTTGTGCAATAGCAGCTCGTTTAGAGAAAGCCAGCGTAACCTCAGCAGAAGTGAACCGTCCAGATGCAAGGCCTTGAAGCAAACTCGACACATTGTACGATTCTGTGATTTCAAGCTCTCTCTTGGTCAAAATGCCAGAGCGACGGGGAATATCCAATGCGATGAGGTTGGTTTTAGTTTTAGACATCTCTGACTGCCCCTGAAGAGTGTCTAGTAAAGATTCGGCGAGAACCCATGCTTTCGGTATCGCTTTCTGGCAACTTGAGCGTTTCTCAGCCACTCTCCGTTGCCAATCCTTAGTTGACGTAGATGGAGAAACTTGAGGGGCCATTGCGTCCAAATAATGAAATGAAAGGGAGATACTGATCGAGCATAAGAAATGTTGGGAACAAAGCTACGTATATATACTCGTTGACTATGATTGTCGTTATCGGGTATTCCAGCAGAGTATGTTTATATCCAAGGCAGACCTCTCTGAGCACCAAACTATGAAAACATACTACATACATTCCCGATTTGGTAGCAAAAGCTCCTTAGAGCCGCCGGCAATTTTCCGGCCGGGGTGGGATCCACACCCAGTAATTGGCCGGCGCTTGAGGAAAATATACCGGCCGGCGGTCCGAGAAAGCCCACATTGAGCAAGGTAAGATGAAGGTGAGTATTAAAAGCCTCCCGGTGGAGTTTTAAGCTTTTTGCCTCTCTGAATTTTCCAATAAAACTATTCCACGTGTTATAACTGGGATATTGAGTGGAACAGCCGAATTTCATATAATGCGCGTGCAACGTGAGTGCTGCATCATTGAGTCTAGCAACATACCTGAGGCCCCACTTCGTGTGAAGTTCCAAGATTATAGACTAATTACAAAAATAATACTTCAGCAATGAATAATGGGTGTAACGGGTATCAAACGTGTTGATTTTCAATTAGTAAATTATTATGACTCTTTAACGACAAATTAATGCATTATACTCAAGTACAACACTATGCAAAATGAGGTAGACGACTTAACATATGTTCGTAATGCGCTTTCCCATAGCTCTTATTTTTCCCGCGGTTTCGATACTATCGTTTGCTAAAGAATTCCCATTCATCCGTAATAGAAGCAGGAGCCAAGCATCGCACAGCGTGGCATCTCTCACACAAGCCCGTTTCAATAAGCAAACAAATGCGAATCTGCCACGGTGCTAGCGTACGTGGACGTAGTAGGCGTTACATGAAAGCGTACACACGTAAGCCTTGGTATCCCATCTTTCGATATTTCTTGGATTTTTCGTCTTTCATCGGAGTAGTTGATCCTTGTACTTCGAAATGTCAATTATCAATAAAGTCCCTATATAATTCGACAAATATTACCTTTTTCGGCGAAGGAAAAAGGAAAAAGTGGGCAAAAAATTTAGATCTTCCCGCTAAATAAGACATCGGAGATCTCCTTTGACACCAGAAGGTGAAACTAGCGTACTTGGCACAATGTAACCCCGTTTAAGCCTCAGATTCATTGAGACATCACGAAATACCAATGAAACGGAGCGAGTTGATAAACGTAGGCAGTTGCCTTGGACCTCGAATTATGTACTCCGGTCAGCCGACATAACACAAAATCGATTAGCCGGTCCGTATCCAAGTGAGGTGACACGGGAATGAGATAGACTAGCCTAGGTCTCAGCTTACGACGAAGCTGTTAAGCTTAACTCAGGGATCGATTTCAAATTGAACACGAACACTCAACCATCTAAGGATCAATTTTGTGCTGCTTATTCCATGGCTATCGAAGGATTGTAAGTCAAACCGAGTTACCATAATCTTACTAGAAAGCAAG
Organism: Xylaria sp. Z34; assembly: GCA_037356055.1. Classification (NCBI taxonomy): domain Eukaryota; kingdom Fungi; phylum Ascomycota; class Sordariomycetes; order Xylariales; family Xylariaceae; genus Xylaria; species Xylaria sp. Z34. The sequence continues at coordinate 198,615 of JBAWJW010000042.1, read as the reverse complement.
TATACTAGAATAGGACATGATCCTTGTATGGTGGCGTCAGGGTAGAATGTCGAGAACTTCTCAAATCAGATAATTGAATCTGTGGGAGCCCGAGTCAGATATCTTCCGAGGCGATTCGAATATTAGTCCATTGTGAAGCACAGTGGCCTACGCGACGTTTATAACTTGACAAACAGGATACCAATGGATAGATAGTATGAGCATTATCTAAGATTAAGTACACACATATATACTTATTAAAACTATTACATGCTCACATCATGAGCAATCGACTTCGTCTAATAATCATATCGGTAGCAAAGGACGTCTCCTTGAAGAGTGTCGATGACTTGTCGGATTGTCACATCGGGTCGAAGGCCGCCCATGTATATGACTGTATCGAGGGTTAAGGGGTTACCATTAATATCCGTGCCATCGATTGAGAGTAATCGGTTAGAGTCCGCATTTTCCCAAATGCGCCAGGCGCGGTCGACGAAAGTGTGATGAAACCAGAAGAAAGGCTCCGCAGGCGAGGCGTACACATCTGCCATGACGCCACCCACACCATTGTGACCATATCCATGAGGACTAGAAACGAGGTAAGCACGTCGAAATCAACCGATGCTAGAAAAAGCTGGTACTTACCCATACTCGAAGCATTTTTCGAAGTTCGCGTAGTCGCTGTTCGATAAGCAGGAGTTCTGGTATGCAGTACTGCACTGAGCAGTGTCTGCGGCGTTGCCTTGCCGGCTCAGACAGTGAGGGCTGTTGCCGCTGCCGGGCCCGATATTCACGGTAAGCCCAGCAAATGCGCCATCGGTTACTATAACACTTGAAGTCAGTCGAGGACATGCTACAAGTGATCTTGCAGTTTCAACCGTGGAGAGCTTTAGGATATGGGGTTTGTCTTCAAAGCTGGCTTCGGAAATACTTACCACAGTGGCTAGTGCCACCCAGCGTACCGAGGTATGGGGCACTGAAGGCGTCCGAGGATGAGAATGCGCCGGCATGCTTGGTCTCGTCGAACCAGAAGAAGGCTCGGTTGAACCCGCACTCCTCACGCAACACTTGCTCAAAAGACCATATAAAGTATCTGTGCCAAGGTAGGAATTTCTGGTTCTGGTGAACGTTCGGGGTGTACATCTGATGTAGACGAGCGAAGTCCTCCCATCTGCTCGTGGATGGAGGGAATGCCCCCGAGGGAGGCTTGTTCATCAGACATTTGAAAGCGCTCATGAGAGCTTGCCTGTCCGATGTCGAGTAATTGTCCCACTCGAAGCGAATGTTGGGGTTTGCAGCACACGAGGCAGATGCAGATGAAGAGACTGATTCAGTCCTGAATCCTCCCGCATTCTTCGCCAATTCCTCAGGTGTCGCCGAGTCGTTGTAGGTGGCCGGATTCGAGGCCGCTTTGGGAGCATTTGCAAACTCCTTCAAGGCATCTTCATAAGACACCAGCTTGTGATCCATCCCACTGATAGGAAGCAGAGGAGCTAGATCCTTTATCAGAGTGCCTACTGCATTCTCTAGAACGTCACCAGCCTTTCTCTCGAGGCCGACGAGCCCATTCTCGACTCCGTTGCTCAGCTTAGGAAGTCCTATGACAAGCGTGGCACCAGAAAGGGCCTGTGAAAGCAACGAGAACCGCATATTGCCCTCTTTTCCACAATGTGTAATTGGTGTTAAGAGGGATGATCACAAGCCGACCTGGTGTATAAACGAGTGACTAGTCGCTGTCAAGGACCAAGAGAAGTGCCAAGATCAAGATCTAGAAGCCAAGAGCCAAGACGCCATTTTGCTCGGGATCGTGACGGCATGGCGGTGTATTTAAGAACGAAGGGGGATGGATAACTCGGCTCATTGTCTGGCGCGATTATCTGGAGCTTACAGGACAATGCTACGCTAGGAAATTACGAGGATGGAAAGGATTCGTTCGCCCTAAGTGCCAATGTAATTTTAAATCAGCGCTATTGCTGTACGGAACTGGTAGCGCGCCACGAACCCGATAATAAGGCTAGGGTCATGGACAGGTCCGATTCTAGACCTTATAGAGAATAGCGGATGCGATCTCCCACAATCCCTGGCTATTCACCTAATGCTGTGCTCACAATACTGCGCCCTACATGTAAATGCAGCAAAGATCACGGTGACACGAAAGGGATAACAGTTGCAGTCAGGCTGATATGCATCAATGGTTTTGAGAGGGGGGAAAAGCACAATCTTAGCAGAATTTAGCTGACTAGTTAGATCCAGATAATAAAGGGTACATGTGGGCCAACCCATGCGGTTCCAGATGTACGCGAATCCCTAGACATGGTATCTGCTACCCTTGATTAGTACTATGTACATATCGGCTTGATATCGGTATCGTTCTATCATTTATGGCCATTGGGAAACACGGTACACAATAGCAAAGGAGTAACAAACGTAGTAAAACACTTGACGCAAACATCACCACTATCTCACTAGGCGCATGCAGCGTAGGTATCGTAGCCAAGTAGGGCGGCCAACCTTTCCGATGCCATGGAATTCGTATAAAGTTGCAGGTACACTACTACTACTGCATGTATGGTGGCTGGGATTGATTGGATTACTGGCCAGGTCAGATCCGGGTGCATGAAGAACTCGTATCCAAATATGGGACTAGACAGTCGGTATACGTATAAATACGTATAAGCATTTGTATAAGGTTACTACTCAAAGCAATGCTTATGGAAATAAATAGGTTTTTTTTTTGTTGGTGTCACTTGAATTATTGAACAATCTTTTTATTTTTCTCACCGAATAACTTAGCTGCACTATTAGTTTCACGTTCGGATACAAGTTCCGGAACTCACTGATTGTTGGCATATTCTGCTGCTACAGTACTAAATCTGCATTACAACTAACGTAACCGGGCAATTGGTAACCGGTTCTTCATAGTGGAGCGTTACCTGTAGATTTCTTCCTGAGACCGTTCAAGTCACTTCAGCTCTAAGTAGTAGGTATTAGTAGTAGTGAGCAGAGAGAAATATGGAGCACCTACCCGGGATTAAACATAAATGAAGAGGCGTCCGACAATAGCCTACTTACAGCGGAATGTAATATCCATATAGAAGCTGGAGCGCCGTAATAACCGTCAGCTTACACTGCGATACGATATGATATGGTACGATCAATGCACGATGGTAGTACTGTCTATAATGAAGCATTGCGTGGCGGCGTTCGGTAGACCCACCGAGATTTCTCTTTCTTTTGGTAGGGATCATCTCATGCGGCGCCCCTGAAAGTCACTAATACGAGACAACTCACTGCCTCATTCGTAGCGAGCTGTGACCGTTGGTCATAATTGGATACTTCTAGGGCTCTGTAGGGAATTTTGCAACGTCACGTAAGTACGCATTATGGCTCCCTATTTGGCCTCTTGCCCTAGCTTACCCCGCCGTCGGGTCATTGTTGTCCCAAAGAATACCTACCTAACCAAGCTTCTAGCCTAACGCACAAACCCAGCAGCGGATCAGCGGATCAGCGCACTGGCAAGTTACCGTGCCAAGGCAAGGCGTACACTAGTTAGCGTCTTGATACGATAACAAGTTGAAAAGTTCAGCTACTTTCTTGATGTCATTGAACTAAGTGACGTAGCAGTAGGCCTAGGAAGCAGTTTCTATCCGTCTCTTCGGTAAGTATAATCCCCTCGGAGTTATCAATTGATCTAGCATACCATGATTCAAAACTCTAAGCATATTTAAGAGTTTAGGCCTTATGATCATAACGGTATAAAAAGGGCCCAACCTTACACATGAATGCCTGGTCCAGGTGCTGACACTGCAGCGATGGCTGTCTAAGAACGGGCGATGTCATGGCGCCAGAGATCGCATGGAGATATTAAGAGAAACGGGTGATGGTGGTCCCATTTCCTTCTCCCGTATTACCCAAGGTTCTGAGTGAGCCACTAGGAAAGCGCCGAGGCGAACCCAACGCCATTCACGAAGACTATTCGGCGGTATATAGCAACGTGCAGAAGTTGTTGGCGAGATGTTATAGCAGACCAGACGTCATCCCGGACTAGCGATAGCCGGTTGAAGCATGCCGATGCAGGTCTACTCAGCATACGCGATGAACTACACACCGCCTAGATGTGATATAAGCCATGTGACCTTGAGCTAAGGATGCACAAACAATACCTAGTCTGGGGCGCCTCAACGAATACATACCTAGTCACCGTTACGCTAAATCCAGACGTCAGAAGGATTGGAAGAACAAGCTATCTATTGGGCGCCTTCTAATAGTCTGACGTAGACAATGAACGACAGACTTGACAAACACTGCTTTGCACCTGTCCAACACGCATGTTGTCACACTTCCATCCGGACTGTCGCTTATTTGGGAATAACTCAGTTGTCAAATACTTTAAAAGCACGTGGTTCAGAGTTTAGATCTGAGTGCGACGCACTTGCGTTCTTCGGTTTCCCATGTACATAGTACTAGCCTGTCGACAAAATCCTGTCTTGCATTGTTGTTCAGGGATCACACCCACCCCCGCATAGGTAGTAGCGTAATGTATGTACGAAGTAGAAGACCCTAAACCTACAGTATTGCTAGCGGAATGACGATGACTATGCATGCTGAGAATCTTGGCTTGGAAATGCAACTAAGCTGACTTCAGCCGCCTCATTGCAACATCGGCGATTAGCTCTTCCTGCAATCCGGCTCGAAGCACAAACTCAGTCTTCTGCCTTGCCTTTCCATCGAGCATCTCGCACACCTCCACATCAGCTCATGCAGACTTACCTACATCTATTGCCTCAATGAGAACCAGGTTCAATAATGACGACAAAAATGTACTGCATTCCGTTGTAAACTTCTAGTAATGGTTTGATCTACTCACTTGTTGATTGCTCTACTATTGTCGGCCACTGCGAATGCAGTGTCACTCTAACTGGCTTACTATACCTATCTCTTGGTGATTATAATGGTTTCGCGTGAAGAGGATTGCGCATATAGTTAATTTGTTCCTAGAGTCTATGCTACCCAACTATAGACCACAGGAAGGTGATTTGGTTCTCGGTCTGAGGTCAACATGAGATAGTCCAACCTTTTGGGAACCTACACAACTTCAAGCCGAAGAAGGCCGTTCTCCCATCGTCACTAGCGTCGAAGTCGATGGCACTATTGAATGCTCAATATCAGGAGCCCTGTACTTGAAGTAAGTAGCGACCACTTACTGTTGCCTGAAGGTCTCTAAACCACCTTCGCGGAATTAAACCAGCTACATTTAAAGGTCTCTTAGTTGCGTAATATGCCTTGCAGTACTCAATGTAGAGTGGCCTGCTGAATTGTCAAAGTAGTACGGCGGTACTACTGGTTCTGCCTCTCTCGTCGTAATTGGTGGCGCTTTATTAAATGTAGCTGTTAAATACCCGGGACCTCCTCCTTCTCCTTCTCTAGATAATGCTATCTTCGTTTCTACCATAGGCCCCCATGCCGACCTACCCGTTAGTCGCACAGATAGATGCTCCCCTAAAGACGAATAATAGCTTCTAAGTTCATGAATTTCGTCTGCTAACCGTACATTTATTTTATGGGCACAAGAAGATATTCATCTGTGGCTCTCTGCGGTTAGATGTGTCGTTCCTTGTTGGATAAAACAACCTTGACCTCATCAAAGTATCAAATAGGTACCTTGGCTATAGCTATTGTAATAAACCGTCTTTTTTGGACTTTGGAATAGATCTGTCGAGCCTACGTGTCCTGTGAAGTACGGTCTATAATAATCTTATATAGAAGGAAATGCTAGATAACATTAACTAAATTTTAAAGGTATGTATTAACTTGATAAGTACGAAGAGAAACTTACTCGAAGTGTACATTGCCGGTTACTCACTTAATGATTATCGAACACCATGAATTGGTATATTAACTTTCTTATTTATAAGTAGCGGCTTTAACACCTTTTGCTGCTGGAGTCTGGTCTTGGGCAAGATTAAGGATTTAATTAGATCAGCTAAAACAGTTGGTATTAATCATAGTATGATTGGAGAAGGTCTTAATTGCCGTACATTTTTTGCGAAACTGATACACATTATGGAACCAAGTTAAACATTGATGGCGTGATGAGATATAGAACGCAAAATTAGATGCGCCACGAAGTATTGTTCTCGGCGTCGAATTTTTATTTCATATTTTGTACGTATATCAGTATAAGTGCGCCGGTTCTTATTTTCGCTTGTTTATGCTCGAGTTCATGTTTAAGGGAAAGCAACGGGGCGACTATCGCACATCTCGCGTGCTCGCCTCTAAATATCTGTCAATAACATCAACTCAGAGGAGACTGTCAATGTACATGTGCCTCTAATTAAGTTTATTGATTAGGATCTATCGGTCAGTCCAATTATCACAAGACAAAATCACAAGGTACAAGGCAAGACAGACCTTCATGTAGCAACAAATTCCGTATTATTTACCTCGAGTATAATCTTCCTAAATTGACCGGTTAAGTTACGCGAAGCTCTGCAACCATGGTAGGTAAATTTCACTCACAAGCTGAGCTCTCGTAGAAGCTCTTCAAATGCAACCAGATCTCTCACATGAATATCTCGATTTGTTAATCGGGAAATCTCAAGGAAAACATCAACCGAGTTGAATATGGTGTTAATATCTCCCCCTAGTGATTGGCTTAAGATTCTGTTCTGTTGCTTGATAAATGGAAACCTATCTGGGCATAGGTAGCTTCTTCACACTAGGACTTGATCTTAATGTGACTTTTTCCTTGCTAAGTGGAGATCCCTGGTATCATTTACGAGAGAATTGCAGCTTCAGGGCTCGTTCTACTACTTAGAGATTTGCTGGAATGCTCAAAATAGAAGCATACCCTGACGAGGAGAATCGCCACCTAACTTTTCATCTAATTGTCGATGGAACACCAGTTGACGACACTACCTCCGATTTTGGCCTTTAGAGCCAGCGTACTATATCGCCTTTATTAAAACCGGGATACTAGTATACTTACTATCCATAGTTCCGTAGTATGAAAGATGGGTTTCATGGGTCTGTTCCTATATAACGTGGTAAGTAATGAGGGGAATGATCCACTGCGTCTTCACTTGGCATGCATGGCAATGCCGCTCACAAGTTCAATAAAGAGACAGGTAAGGCGAGGTCCGAAGCTACCTCGATGCGTGTGCGTAGCCCAAGGCAAGGGGCGTTTATAATAATTTGTCTTAGCTGCATGCTGGATGCAACGATCTTGAAAGCATATACTGAAACAGTCAGATTACAGTTGCCATAAATCATTGAGCCTTCGGCACCATCATTACTTGTAGCATTGATTCTTTCGGCATTGATAATAAGGGTGCATGAACTGCTCATTTAGTAACAAGGAGACAGTTTTCTCCTCACTCTAACATCTCTCTTAAATAGCCGTCGGATCTTCCGGTGGCTTGACCGCCCGTGGCTTTGCCTCCAATTCGTGAATATGTTCATTGCATCCCGGTAGCTCTGCTGGTATCACTTTACCTCCTGCTTCGTATATATTCCCTCCATCGAGTTGAGGTACCTTAGACTCAGTGATGGATGTGACATCTGATGAGCTACCAGGCTGTCTTCGTTGGTTCCAGTACTTACGCACAAATGACAGGGTTGTCACGGCTAGAACTATGATACCTAGTGTCACGCCGACACCTATGCCTATTGCAACGCGTGCTTGTGGGTGAGAGGCATCAGGTGATGATTGGGGTGCCGTGTCCGTGGCACTGGGTATTGGAAATCGAGTCGACGGAGCTGTTATCGATGAGTTGGTTGCCGTTTTGATCACTGATGTCGATTCGGTTGTCAACCTAGGAGAAGCTGAGAAGCTCGAGCCTGAACTTTGCAGTACACGGTCTTGGGACAAGGCGAGTAGTTAGCTTCAAAAAGGTCACTATAGTTTTTTCTAATAAGGGAGGTTCTGGAATGAGTATCATCATGCGTAATAGAAACTTATGGCTTACCGGCACGACTACAATCGTACGCACTAGAACAGTTTCTTTGCTCATGTGTATATAAGAACTTCGGGGCTTGGGCATAACATGCGAAGGGACTGTTCCAAGTATTACTCGCATTGCCAGCAATTTCTCCATCAAGCGGTCTCTTGCCGAGGGTGACCGTGAAGCCCGTTTTGTGATCTGATCCCGCATCTTGGAATATGGCCGTTGTCGTATTCTCTTCCCATCGTCTAAGTCCCTCATCAGGAGAAGTGACGATTGCGATAGTCTCAGGACTGGCAGTTGGCGCGTCAGGGTAATACGCCGCTTCTGACTGAGCATCGTGACTTCCCCTGCAGTCTACTAAAAACACGTCTGCGAGCAAATATGTCAGAACACTTATGCTGTATACTTACTTTCACGGATTTGACACGAAGAGTTCTATCTGATAATTTAGGAATGGATCGGGAAAGTCTCACGTTCTTGTAGACCTCTTTTTTTGATAGCATTCATGTTTGGATAATGAGTGATTTTCTCGTACGTTGATATCAACCCTTCAGGTGTAGAGGAAGAAACACATAGGTGGCCATCTCATGGCTATGTCATAGGATTAATGCAGCCAAGTACCTAGGTTATATAGACTGCTACTTTGATGACAGGAGCATACCCAAGGGTAACGAATAGGGAAATAGTAATGTAAATTGAATACCCGCCAATCATGCTTGCTACATGCAACGCGCATCAACTTGTGCGACTGTCCCCTGTAGCTTTTAATTTTCTTGATGGTCACATAATTAGGCGGCGCGATACAGAGCAGTGCCAATCATCTTGGATACGAAGAGATGTGAAGAGAGCTGAAAAAGAAGCCCCCATCTCCTGAAAAATGATACCGCATGAGATTTTGTATGCAACTGTAACTCTGTTTTAGCCCCCGCCCCCATATATCTAGGACTTACTGAGGAAAAAGGGGTAGTTTTCTGCGATGCTTCCTCATGGTGCACATCTCCCAATATAGGTCCTGAGGGTTTTCACATGCTTCTAAAACCTCTGAATAGGTAGTCTTCAATACCTGCAATTGCGCACCCGAGTTCTTTCATCGTAAAGGTCCAGACGCTATTGCTAAGGCCTGCGACATGTACCGGAGCCAGAGCTAATCACTAATTTTAAGTGACACGCATTCCTAGAATTCAACTGAATCCGCAGCAGATGCAACCAGGAAGTTATGAGCGACAGTAATGCTGTCGTTTCAATATAAATGAGAATAAACTTGGTGTGCTGACTCATCGTGGCGATGCGGCGAGGTTCCGTTTTGCCTTTCGCATATTAACTCTACTAATGCACACTATATTGTGATGGCGGTAATACAGGCAGCTTGGTTTAAGGCTTAACTACACTCCGTGCAGACGGGCATGATCAGCGACTGCGACAAGTTTTACCTCGTACGCAGCAGCTGTCGCTGCTCTAACAATGCCTCCGTTGAAGGGATCTCCCTGACAAACTTCTACGCGTGGAACCTGGCGGTCGGGTCGTCGTGCGCGGGGCTCGAGGTCGCCGTATACGTCTGCATCGGCCTGCAGGGGTCGGCGCCCACGCCGACCGTAACAACGCTGACGGCTACGACGGCCGGCAACTGCATCATAACTACTCCGACGCCGTACCAGACAAGTTTTGCTTCCTATTGGTAACTCTTTGTTTGTTCCGATTAATCGGCTAACCCTTTGAACTTTAGACGGGCATGGTAAGGAATTGCGACAAATTCCATCTCGTCGTAAGCGGGGATCGGTGCTCTACTGTCGCCTCCAAGGCGGGCATCTCTTTAACTAATTTCTACTCTTGGAATCCGGCTGTGGGGAGTACTTGTGCCCATCTGGACTTGGGCGACTACGTTTGCATTGGCATACTGTCATAAGTGGATGGTGGTAACGTCAGAATTGCCAGATATATCGTATCATCTCGAATTGAAAGGACCATAACTGAAGTCGGATAAGAGTTTGAAATGAGACCCTAGCAGGAAGTAAAAGTCCCGCAGGTGGTTTTCCACAGATTTCCAAAGGTCTTGTCGCTAATACATCGATGGGTTTGAATAAAGTGTGGCTTTAAATAAAGTAGGTGTTTAATGCTAGGTATGAATGCGAGGGGCTTGCCGACAGACTAGTATCGCCAAGATTTTGCCTTGACGATAGACGAGTTTCCAAGACTTGTCTCGCTTCCGTGAACCCGGAAAGACTGGAAAATTTAGATACTGTACGGAGTACGATAATGCTACTGTATATTGGCGGACTACTCAACGAAATAAATGTGATATTTCCGGCGGATATAAGAGCTAACAAACCCCTGTTTGACGATCTAGCAATACTGATCTGCAGGGGTATAAAACTGGCCTAGTCGGATACTCTGGATACTTTCAATGCGGTATTCTTACCCAACAGACACCATATTAACTCTAATTATCCATCTGACATCTGTTAGGCCTATCGTCCGGTTAGGCACCTCCTGGTTCCTAAACAAGTGATCTGGAAGTCCACGAAACAGGAGGGTGTGTAAGGTCTTCTCAATTAAACTGTATTATGGTTGTGCCCAACCTCGAATCTGACTCTAGTATCAATGGGGCCCTGGCTGGGATGTTTCCAGACGTACGCAGTATGGCACCACATTATGGGCCAGGTAGGGAGCATCACCTTGCTACGCAACATCTACCACATCTGATGGCCCATGGTACAGATAGACAGCCTCAGGGATCTGTGCAGCGTCTCTCTAGTGTCGCGCACCTGGTACGCCATGGGCGTGCCCCATTTATATAAGGTCATCCCGTTAGTGATGCGGGCTACCGACCCGATGGATTGGTTCGCACAAGCTGATCAGGATCCCTGCGCGCTTACTCGATCTTTATCGTCTAGACTGCTAGACCCTAAGAACGAGCAGCTGAGGAATGCGGTGCATGAGATAGAATTCGGGCAGTTCAACAAAGGGGACATAGACGATATAGAGCAGCGATTGGTTGCCCTTGTCGATTCTCTCCCCAATCTACAGCGTATCAAGTATGCCGCACCACGAGCTCCCGGGGCGAACAATGTATGCGGAGGTGGCTGACGGTGACCGTAGGACAAGGGGTCGCTTATCACGGGATGCTTTACGACAACTTAACGGCCATAGCAAGCAACTATCACTGTACTTGCTCGGCGAAGATGGCAAACGAACCGTCGAAGGAGCGCTTCACAATGTTCGTGCACTCGCGGCTACTGTGGATTTTTTCGACGAGCACAGACCGAACAAAGATATTCTGGGTGTGCAAGCGCTCCTCTTCGCTTGCCCGAACCTGAAATCGTTCTCTCTTACTCCTCTTTTAGACTACGGCAGATGCGCCCCCCGTATTCCCGCTTCGGGGACGGTGTTTTCCTTTCAATTCTCCAACGACAGCAAACCTTTCCCGGCGTTGGAAGATCGGCTGAGCCACAACGAAAGGGGGCATTGGATTGAAAAGGTGCAGTGGTCCAAACTGCGATCGCTCAGCCTCGGACCTCAGAATACGACAGACTTCTTGCGGCTCGCGAACAATCACGCCACTTTCCTGCGAGATCTTACAGTTCAGGTCTACCCCGATGACGCCGACGGGCAGCCTTTGTTGGAAGAATTTCTGATCAAAAACACTTCATTGGAAAGTCTAACCGTCAAAGGGCACTCCGTCTCACCGCGTGTAATCGGATTTCACACCGGTTTGAAGCACCTATGCCTACACTCGTTCGAGCCTGTGCGAAAGTCGCAAAAGAGGCCCGTCTTTTGTCTTGTGCAACTTCAGGAGCTCAATACTAGTTGCCCTTACCTCGAGACGCTAGAGATTGACCTCCATCGGGACGGCACATGGGTGAGAATCAAAAAGTCCTACGCTAATAATACGTATTAGTGCTAACGTAGCGCTGTCACAGCCCGAGTCCGAGCTTAAGACACTGGCGACGAGATTCAAGAACCTACGCCGCCTAATACTTCATCTGGAGCTAGGAATCGCAAGTGTGGAAGTGCGACAAGGGCCAAACGGACTTGCGGAGGAGAGCGCCAACTTGATTGAGCCCGTCTTGACGGAGGGTTCCGCAAGAGAGATGGGGAAACAGTTCTTCGACTGGCGGTCGTTATCTTCGTCATTGTCGTGGTCATCAAAGTTGAGCCTCCTTGTCCTCAAGACCGGCGAGCCCCTCCGGAGATTCCCGCAATGGGAGCCAGCCTACGCTAAGTTCGAGCGGAGGCACGCAGATACGATCGAGGTCCACTGGCCCATTGGCCCGGAGGATGCACCTAAGGCTATTATCTTGCCTCGGGATCCCTGGTAGCAGTTCTGATGTGGCTATCTAAGTGGTTTACCTAAGTGGTTTACCTAAGTGAGAATAGACCATCGTAGACACACTGTGCGCCCGGTCAAGCATAAGTCTGGTCATGTCTGGCTCACCAGAGCGAGCAGAGAAATCTAACGCTGCCAACCTCTCGGTAGTAACGATCCAGAGATCAGCAGAGCTCTAGAATCGACCTTAATCAAAAATCTTCTTTAGGTTTCGTGGGGTGGAAGTCTCTCTTCTATAGAGCAAACTTTGGTATATTACTGGGCTCTAATTTTGGATCTTGAAACCTCCTGTCACGGAACAGAACTACAGCTCTATACCATCACACTATTAAAAGATAGAACGTTGTCAAGTCTCCGACTTGACCGTCTGCTGTCACTTATATAGTTGGAGCCGTGAGACCTTCAGTCTTTGAGGCTTCCATACCAACACCTCAACATTTGTATGCAAAATCAAGAGCCTAAGTGTAGAGACGGCGTAAAATGTGTCACGCGCACTGGCCCTTAATAGGTGGAGGAATGCAACTACCCGTCTACCAGGGTCAGGTCGGCGGCATCATATAACCAATCTGCAAGTCAACGTTTGAAATATTCAGCTACCTGTGTTTGATTAATTCTACAAGACGGACCTGAATTATCTAGGCAAGCAAGAGCAAAGATATTCGTGTACACAGACCTAAGTTTACCGCGAAGGCTCAAAGGAGGAACGTAGACCTATATGGCCTCCTTGACGCGAAAGAAGGTTATTGCAATATCGAATACCCTTCCAAGGCGTAGAGTTTTGACCCTTAATACAAAGTGCAACATTGAACAACCTTTATAAAGGTTTTTACCTTGTCGATATTTTGGCCCTCACTGAGATCGCCTGGCCACACGACCCGCGTTTGATATGGGTATTAAGGTAACGTACCCGCTCATCTGAACCAGTTTACCTCCAGCTACGCAGAAAATATAGATTAAAGATTTTAAAGTTCTATATAGGTACGTTATAATATATGCTTTATTCGAAAAAGAATAAGTTCTTTTGTGTTGCGACGGTGTTAACGATTCTACAAAATCGCGATATTATACGGGATAAAGGGGTGGCCTAGCTATGATACTTATGTATTGCGTTGCCTAGCCACTACCGGCAGTTTATTATGACCGCAGGGGGTGGCGGATAGGGATGAAGGGTAAGATAAGTGTCACGACTCCGTACTCAGGGTTGGCAATAATGTGACAATCACCCTAAACAAGTGGAGTGTATGTATGAGACTCTTCGCGCAACAAAGAGGCCTCAGACGTAGTCCATACCAGAGATCCCAACAAATACATAGCTGTTATTGTGTGAAGGGCTCTAAACACCTTCGTAGTCGCTGTCTAACTATTTATAGGAGCGTCTTTATTCCGTGCCTGCCTCGTGGCATTAAGTGCTAATTATCTTGGTCTGCGGCTAATGAAGCCAATGTTTCAGAATCACAATGCCTTATTATGAAGGCCATGCTTGCAATTGTCTGTGCGGCCGCCGGACCGAAATGTATACCGAGAATACATTCTTGACAATCGCCTTGCAGAGACATAATACCAATGTCGTCATGAAAGGTATCTACCTCCAGACTGGAATAGGTTACAACTACGATAACATAGCACGAAGGAACTTTCCATAGGATATTAGTTTTCAAGGGCGATATGGAGATTGCAAAATTATTTGCATAAGTAGATTTTAGAACAACAGCGTCCCGACTAGTAGGAGGCTTTAACGTAACTCAATTACCGACAGCCGCTAGTGTTGATCTAGAGAGGCACGCGAAATTTAATAGTTGGCAACGATCTGCTAATGAATTAAAAAATGATTGTATCAGCATATATATAGATAAACAGGTTTTTGTATAGGGCTAAGTAGGGTCTATGACGATGCTCCAGATGCCTTTGCGCAACATTTATCAGCTCCTTTATGGACATGGTTTCTAGCACTAATATATCGCGATCTTGACCCAATCTCCCTTCGCCCCTATATTACAGACAAATTTAGTCTTTTAAGACAGCCTCTACTAGTCCTTCTACTTCAGGGGCAATGGACCAGAACTTGACAACTTTGAGCCCCGCAGCATCCAGCAGCGCAGTAAATTGTGCCTCAGTTCTTTCCATTCCGTTCAGTACGGCTGTAGCGGGCAGATATCAGTACGTATCACTACAAAGTAAGATTTCCTAGAAAGTCAATATGAACTAACCCATCATGTTGACGTCTAGAAGCGCAGGATAAAGTGGGGTGTTGCTAGCAGGAAGTACGAATTCAGACATGAGCAACTTCGAGTACCCCGGCGTCATAGCCATTGCGGTGTTTTTCAAGATCTTGACGCAATCTGCGTCGGGCCAGTCATGAAAGATTGAACGAAAATAGTAGCATCTAGCGCCTGTGATTCCAGAGTCAGCCTCCTCTTTCTCAATTATGAACTCAAGAATTGTTATATCAATTACCTTTTATTGGCTGTTCTTTAAAGAAGTCGTACTTTTGACGCTCAATTTTAGGCGTGAGGTCCTGAATAGTGTCAATGACCGGCGGAAGGTCTTGAAGAATGAGCTTGCCGGGTGCATCAGGGTAACGGCTGTGAAATTCAGCAATATCTACACCTTCACCACCACCAATATCGATGAGTAGTGCGGCATCTGAGTCTTCTTTAGCGCCATTGAGAAGAATAGCATCAACATCAAAGAAATCAAACCACTGTTTGCGGTCAGCTCGTTGGCCCGTCATAAAGGCATTGAAGTTACCCATCATCGGAGGGTCCTTGATAAGCCATGGGAACATATTATCTTGCGTGCTATGCGCATCTTGGAAGGGGCCGGGTGCTCCTTCGACGTGTTTGAAGCGTGTCTTCTCAAGATAGAAAGGTAGATTGGCAAGTGACCGTGTTGCGGCGGAGAACCTTATGAGAGTCAATATACTAATACCGCCATTGAAGAGTGGCTTACATGAATTGGTATCCCCCTAGTAGAGCACGATCCACTAATATCTTTGTGATAGGAGTTGGGGCATACTCCTCCTGCTTTACTTCATTCACAAAACCCAATGCATTAATTGGTCGCAAGAGGCGTACTGTATAGTTGTTATTGCGTTGAAATTGGTCTTGTAGGGTATCTCCATATTACCTATCAGTAACTTGTCGGCGCCTGACACCTCGGCAAGTTGGTCGGCCGATATGGAGTCTGATTTGGCAATCTCTTGAATCACCCCGGCTTTAATCAGGGTCATCAGCGCCGCGGGGGCGTGTGGCTGTCATTTTGGTCAAATACTGCCAAAAGCAAGCAACTCACGATTTTGTTGATAGCAACTTACAGACATAATCATCCGCCAGACCGTATCCAGCGGTGCCTCGAGCATAGCCGTCACCTTCATGGCGGTATTGAGCATCTGCTTACGAGCAGCCTCATCATCGCTAGCTAACACGCTCTCAGCGGCTGTAAGAAAATCTTCCGAAGATTTCGAGAAACCCGACATGTCGTTGAAATAATTGGTTGTGAGGTCCCCGAACTTTCATAGGTAGGAGGTTTTAAGTAAAACAAATCAAGGGCGCCCTAGCAGAAGTGGGAAGGATCATGCACGTTGTGAATCAATCATATGATATAACTACACAGCCTCCACTTACGCCCTGGTTAGGAACACGTAGATTGCCAACGCAAAGTAATTAATCGTAGTGTCGGTTTACGTCGAAGGGATACGACGGTTTTGTTAAGACAAGATATAAGATAAAATGTTGCATAGACAAGTAGTTATTCTCTTGCTTACCTATGAGATAGCTGTATAATTGGTCCAGGGCTGCTCACCGATGATAACGGCGGTGTAGGCGGGCCATTAGTTAGGACATACACCGATATACGATTTGTGCTTTTCGGTTTCCTATTTAGGCAACATACTGTTAATCCAACGAAACGCCGCAACATGTTCAGACCTACATATCTAGACCTACGTATATAGACCTACTCATATAGATTAGCAAGTAAGCTAGTAATTAAATTTGAAAATCTAGGTATGTAGACTTAGCTATACTGGTAAAAGAATAAGTAATTGGTTCAGAGATACTTACATGGATTCATTAATACTAACCAGCAATTTAACTAGCAAGTAGAAACTTACGTGCGGGCGCGGCCGCTGAGGGCAAGCCAAAGCATAGACTCACAGACGTAGACAGAAAGACTCTTTGTATATAGTAAGACAGGAGATGGTTTTAGGCTTTCGGGCAACAAGTGTTTATTATTTAGCTCAATAATAGGGCCCTTAACGATGTAATAGACCCTCAAGCTATACTATTTTAGTTATTAGTCTTTTCTTACTAATGTCTTTACCAGTTTCCTCTCACCAGTTCGTGTAGCTCGGTCCTTGAACTACTTGCTAAGCCTCAGTTACTGGGAGGAAGGGGATAGTGAGTGAGTATCGATATGTACGTCAAGCACGTGGTCTTTTACGTATCCCGGCTGCATTTTCTTTTTTTTTCATAGCCAAGCTGGCGAATTCTAGTTATTTGATTTATGGATATTGTGTGCAGAGCCACGTAGGGGATAGCTGACCGATTCCAGACCCTCGGCTCTGCGTTTTCACCGCCCGTAAAGTAAGTAATGACCATATCGTCGGCCTGTGGTTTTCCTGATCTGACTCGAGCCGCGAGGTTGAATATAAGAAGGGCGCTCACGACCCCTTCAATCTCGATATCAAATATGATGATGAGAATACCGGAAGCGATGCGGCGTAGCGGACGTCCGGGTGATATCCCGACTCAGCAGGGATAGGATAGGCTAAGGATATCATCAGCCACAGCCAACGTGAAGCGTGTCTGTTCTGAACTGATTTGGAACATCTCATTCGCACTGATACGAGCCCGGTTGATATCCAACTTAGCATACAAACGTAAACTCCGATCGGAGCTGTGCCATAGTCAGTCTCTGTGCAACAAGATGCTTGTCTGGTCGGCTCGAGTGATAATGCCCCCTTGGAGTTCTTCCTTTTACCCAAGCTATCTTATACAGGCCTATTACGCTATATCCGAAAGTCGAAACCCCTTCGCTTGGAAGACGAGTGTTCTGGCCTAGCAAATAACTAGGTACCTTGTAAGCTTTATCTCTGCCAGATATATTCGTCGCCATTTCTACATGTGCCTTGGCTCGACTCACCGGTACCACAGCGCTAACAACTACGGGTCATGTTAATCATGAAGTGTCACTGCTAGGTTCTTGGTGGGAAAGTGGATAATTCATCTTGGCTTTAACGTGTTAAATATAGCTGCAAGGAGTTTATATGGAATGGAAAAATGGTTAAGAGAGAACCAGGCGGTCATCTTCAACGCCTACCTACCAACGTGGCCATCTAGGGGACAAGTACGCTAGGGAGCTTATCTGTCTCTGTCTATGCCACAGTCTTCAGAAAGTGGCGTTAAAAGCAAAATTCTGGGCTATTAAGTGTTTGCCAGCATCATCTTCTCACGAGTTGTTGCTATCGTGGCGAGTGTAGTGGATTAGCCTAAATAGCTCTAGCTTTAGGAGATTCGGCTTCACGCTCCATGCTAAGACGTCGATCTGTGATTCGAGTACAACATAAGCACCGATTTTAACCCCATAGCAATCTATTCACCATCCTTAGGATAGCTTTACCAAGCATTTATCCTGCCTATCACGTCGGAGACAAAGTAAGATATTCCGTTATCGTGATAGGTGTACGGCTCCTTTCCGGTATATGGTTTGTGAATTATCCCCTTTTATGTCACTGCGATGGATTGGAGTTGCTCGAGATTGCCCAATCGGGCAACGAGGATAATAAGCAGTGCCCGGAAAAGGCGTCGCATTCTCCGGGATCTTCAGGAACAGCACAGGTTATTCAATATCGCATTTCGCCAAAATCGCATACCACATCGCAAGAGAAGTGAACAACAAGTCAATGCCAGGGGACTGAAGTGTGGCTCTATGGGTTCGCCAATGCATACAACCACTTCGCCTACCTTGTTCCGTAATTATAGCAATGGTGCAAATCATCCGGCCCCAGGGACTAAGAAAGAGATATATTACCTCGGGCATGCCAGTTCGGACGGACTGGCCCTCTCCGAATGTTCCGTCATGCTGGGTGCGGTAGGCATGAGGCGAGCTTTCATTTTGGCGTCCTTAAGCATAAAGAGCCAGAAGCGCTTCTCGATCACCGTGACAAGTCGACCGTGACCTACTCTTAACTATCCATCATGAAGTGGACATCATCTCTCGCAGGCCTGGTGAGCCTCTTCACCTTAGGTAAGCCTTCGTTCCTCAATAGTGCATCGTATAGACGTGCTCAAATACATTTAGTCGCCGCGCAGGCAGACTCGGCACCGTTCGAGGACGCCGAAACGGGCATCACGTTCCAGTCATTTACCAACGATGTGGACGTCACGTATCGGTTGGCGCTTCCGGCCGATGCCAGCGCAGAAAAGCCGTACGATGTCATCCTCCAGGTCGTTTCCCCTATCACGAACGGTTGGGTTGCCTGGGCATGGGGTGGCTCGATGACCTATAACCCGTTGACAGTGGTATGGGCCAACGGGAACGATGCCCAATACTCATCACGGCAAGCACTGTACGTGGGCTCACGCGGGATCTCATCTGAGGCTGTGGGAGGCTAACCGATATCAGAGGCTACTACACACCGGCGATGTACGAGGATGCTAAGTACACGGTGCTCAAGGGCACTGGCTCTAACGCGACGCACTTCAAGTTGACGGCGCTCTGTACGGGTTGTGCAAGCTGGCCGGATTTCGACGGCAACGTGATGACGTTGGACGGCGCCAGCCAGGTTAACTTCGCCTATGCGTACTCGACGACGCCGGTGGACGAGCCGGCAAACCAGGAGAGCACCTTCAGCATTCACGACTCGGTCGGACACTGGACGCATGATCTGGCCGCGGCGCGGTCCGACAAGTTCAGCTCGTGGGTGGCGGCTAACAAGGTGAACACGACTACGTACCGGCGATCGGTCCGCATCGGCAGGTTCGGGTACTAGGCTCTGAAGCCCGAGGCCACATGTGGAAGAGACGATGGTATAATCAATCGATGCATATTGGACCAGGTGGGCGCAAATCGAGATTGAAGTAGCAGCCTGCCAGTGCGGTATTACTCGTAGTTGTGGCTCAAAATAGAACTATAGACAGAATAGGAATACCTACTTCATAATTCATTCGCTTGTGGTGTAAGAACGTAATGGCTCTGTACTTCGTAAGTTGTGGTGTAAGTGATTGTAGATTAAGTGGGGACCTAAGATATGCTTCCCCTGTCCGAAGCTTTAGGTAGCTTAGGTACCCCCCACTGGGGTGTTACATCTTTTTTTTTATCAACACCAACGCATCATGAGCTGCCCATGGCGCCCGCACGAAAGTCCAAAGCTCACCGACCGCCGCCACCCTCGCGGACCCTCGTCCTAGATAATGGCGCCCACACCATCAAGGCCGGCTTCGTGACCGACGATGGAACTGCCGACGACAGCCCACGTCTCATCCCGAACTGCATCGCTCGCGACCGCGACAACAGGACCTACGTAGCCTCCGAGATTGCCCAGTGTACCGACTTCAGCGAGGCCGTGTCGCGCCGCCCCGTCGAGAAAGGCTTTATCGTCAACTGGGAAGCCCAGAAGGAGATCTGGGAGCGCGAGTTCTTCGATGACGGCGCACCCCAGCCGTGCGATGCTGCCGAGACGCGGCTGCTGCTCGCCGAGCCTCCCAACGCGCTGCCCATCTTACAGGCCAACTGTGATCAGATGATCTTCGAGGAGTTCGGCTTTGCCAGCTACTGCCGCCGTCCCGCCGCGTCTTTGAGTGCCAGCACCCACGCCGCCGAGCTGGTTCTGCTCATCGATAGCGGCTATTCCCACACCACCGTCACACCCGTCTTCCAGGGCAAGCCCATCCACCCAGCCGTCCGCAGGCTCGATGTCGGGGGCAAGGTTCTCACCAATTACCTGACCCGCCTCCTATCCCTCCGCCACTATGATATGCGCAACGAGACTCACATCGTCAACGAGATGAAGGAGGCGGCCTGCTACGTGTCTCTTGACTTCCGGGGCGACCTTGAGCGTACGTGGAAGGGCACCCGCGGAGAGCGTCGCGAGCCCTACCTCAGCGGCGGCGGCATCGCAAAAGACTACGTCCTCCCCGACTTTCACACCAGATCAAAGGGTGTAGTGCGCGACTATGACCCGGCACAGGCGTCGCGCGCGAAACGGCTTACCGTGGGCGAGGCCAGCGAGGATGTCCTCACTCTTCGTAACGAGCGCTTCACCATCCCTGAGCTCCTGTTCAATCCGTCCGATATCGGCATGCGCCAGCCTGGGCTGCCAGAGCTGATCATGCAATCTCTACAATGCTTACCTCATGGCTTGTGGCCTGGTCTACTTGCAAATATCCTCGTCGTGGGTGGCAATTCGCTCTTCGACGGATTTACACAGCGGCTGGAAGAAGAGGTCAGGAAACTCGTGCCCGATGATTGCACTGTTCAAGTAACGCGACCCTCCGACCCCATCATAAATACTTGGCTGGGTGGTGCCAATCTGGCCAAAGATGCCCACCTCCAATCACTAGCTGTAACGAAGCTTGAGTATGAAGAGCATGGGAGCGCTTGGTTGGCTCGCAAGTTTGCATCAGATCTCAGTCCATGAGCACTATAACTGGGTGTCAAGACTTTGCTCAAACTCCAGGCCAATGGTTGACACTTTACGTGCCGCGCTAATTAACCTAGGTGTTTTACTCCAGTAACTGGAGCGTAAACTGCACTGTTCAGTTACTCTGCGCCTGCGTGTCTAAGATCTATCCCCGGCAACTAAATCTTGCACTGGATCCTCCAGGCCTAGCCGAAATCAGCAGACAATACTTGCTGGCCGCCAAAAATTCTGGATGGTTCAAGATTGTATGGGAATGACGAGATTCAAACACGTTATAACTGAGGGAAAAGAAGACATATGTTTTACTGCTAATCTAGGCTTTACTCTACCCCCAATGAGCGGGATGCTTTCACCAAATTGCTGATATGAGGCTCGAATTTTGGACGAAACCCGCATCTACCACCATATCGAGCTGGAACGACCGTCAGCTGCATCATATACTATGGGGCTCCTCACTACAGTAGCTCGTGCCGTATGCCACAGCCGGAAGCAAGAGAGAAGGCGAACCAACCCCCCACTGGACTCTTTGTGCCGAACGAGAATTGCGATGTGCATTGTACGCAGAGTTCCCTTGGGGAGGCACGTCATCTTCCCGGCGCTGAACTTCAGTGACAAGAGACTCCCTGTTCGCAATTGTCAGTAGGTCTACATGTTCTACTTGACGAGGGCGATGTAATAAGCGGGAGATTCGTAGACGGCAACGAGGGAGGTCCTACGCTAACTTATGAGTACGCTCTACCCGTAGATGAGAAGCTATATGAATTATAGGCCCTTTGGATTACCTCTCTTTCTCCGTCAACGAGAGGCTCTCGGTCGAAACTCTTTAAACCAGAAGCGATTTACCGACTGGCAGTTTGCCTACGACCACATAACTGGGCCACAAAATTCACAAAGCAGTCGAACTAATGCCGGGCTTCTACCAAGAGACGCGGAGGGGTACGTATAGCTTCGGGGGCCACCTATACGTTATGCTTATTACGGCCGACTTGATATACATAGATAAACTCTGACGAAGATGGCCGTTCTCGTGAGTATTCGTGCGAGCTAGTTCGTCTCTAAGATTTCAAAATTCTACTTGGTCACCATCATTATATTGTGTTGTGCGTTTAATGGAATTCCAAGCATTATTCCAGAGTAGAGATTGCCGATCCGGTATTTCTACCATCGACCTAAATGGCGGCCTTGACTATCTACCCAGTAGATACCAACTTACTCCTATCATACGGCAGCTGAAGTACTATTCACACAAAAAGCAATTCCCAATATCACCTCGCTTTCGCTAATGATGAAACCGTACGCTTAAGTATGGAGCCTTCCGTCTCAAACTTCGTAACGCCTTGAATCGCATAGTTCAAATTCTCCGCTAACACCACAATCTACGCCGAATCCCGCATCCTCCAAGATGCAGGATTAATAAAGCTCGGCCATACACCGGCGCCCACGGCGACACGAGCACCCTGCACATAAACGTTAGCTCACTTCCTCAAAGCTAAGCATGTCAGGCCGGCGGGTCATACAATCGCACTGGACAATACAGTTAGCTATCTGCACTAGAGGCACGCGAAGAGAGGAAAGGAAATCCTAGCTTACAAGTTTCAGTGTCGAGCCCTCGTGGTGAATGATGCAATACCCGCCGCCACATGCCGTGCAGCGTTTCTGGGTCTCAGCGATACAATCGAGGCACTATGGGGGCATTAGCATGGTATCCCTTGTACGAACCAGATGGTACGAATAAATTCTCACATTATGCTCACATTCCCAGCAACTGCGTGTGATCTTCGGTGTCTGTTTGCAAGGCCCGTCAGCTTCGCGGATTTCAGCTTTCTCGGTTTATTGTTCAGACTGGGAGGGGGGAGTATATCGGCATACAATTTCCGTAAGATACAGAAACAAAAAGAATAAGTAGAGAATCCATGATCCGATAAAAAAAATTGGATTTAGGTATCCCAGGCCGCGCGACGGAGGAGCAGCCTCTCGCGCTTCTTCGCGGCCGCCGACCGGATGCAATCGAGACAATAGCCCATCCGTACCTTGATTTTGAGCTGTCCCGCGAGGGCAGCTTTCTCATGATCGTCGAGACCGTTATCGTCGAGGTTGATGACGTGGACGTGCTGCTGGGTTAGCTGTTCGTGCTCCTCGCGACTCGGCACCTGGTAGCACGCCTCGCACCACCATTGATTACAGCTGAAACAGTATCGTTCGCGGATGCACTCGAGGCAGCGCGGGACGAATTCGTGTCGGTGGTGACTCCCGTCGGATGCGGGCCGCATCGCCGATTTGATGCTGGAGGAGTGCAAGGGAATGGGTGAGAGCAACGGAAGCTCCTCCGAGGGAGAATCGCCGTACGTCGTGAAGCCCTCGGGGGCTGAGCCGCAGGAGGCGCATCCGCCCACAGCAAAGGTGGCAACCCCCCAGGGACTACCGCCAGGAGGCGTGAGGTGCGTCTTGCCAAACGCAGCAGAATTCCGGTGGCGGGGCCCGGTGCAGAGCACGGTGTCGAAGCGCAGCGCCTCGCGGCAGTCGAGGAGCGTCTCGGCCCACCCGTCCGCGATCCGCTTGCTGATCATCCGACCCTTCCGGCTGTACCAGTCCTCGCCCTCGCCCTCGATAGACTCCTTCAGGGCGTGCTGAGACTTGTGGTTCCAGCCAGCGCTGATGTTCGCACCTCTGGATGCCCTCGCCGCCGGCGCGGGTTGCGCGGGGGGCAGGGGATCGGCATCCCGCGTGCCGAAGTAATACAGCGCCTTCAGACGGGGCGTGTCTTCCGGACGGGTGGGTCGGCAGGCGTACCGCAGCGCCTGCATGAGCTTTCGCTCGTTGAGGTTCTTGACCTCGCGGATGGAGAGGACGCGGATGCGCGAGGCCGGGTCGACGAGGATGTCGTTGAGGAACTCGGAGGTGACGGAGAGCCCGTCGAGGACGAGGGTGTTGACGTGGCGGAGGATGTCGCGCCGTCGGAGGCTGGCGAAGATGCCCCTCAGGGGGCCCGAGTAGAAGTCGTCCTCGGTGAGGTTCTCGTCGACCTGGACGTTGCGCCAGACCTCGCCGCCATGGTCGATGCCGTCGATGTCGAACTGCGCCGTCGAGACGCGCGTCAGGTCGAGATGGCGGAATACGCCGGGGGTGGTGTGAAGCAGGTGACGGAAGGAGCGCGAGGTGGCTGCGATGTTGAGGATGGCGGAGATGGGCAGGTAGGGGATGGTTTGGTAGAGGACGAGGGTGTTGGAGAGGAGGTCGAGGAGGCTCGGAGTCAAATCGGAGGTTCCTATACTGTCGCGCGTGTGCTGGTGATGGAGGTCTCCGGAGGCCATCACATGCAAAGCCTAGTCTAACTTGTCGAAACCCGTATATAAAACGTGAGGGCGGCGACAACGGCGAGCAGAAAGAGCCGAAGTGAGGTATTTCAGAGACACTTGAATGGTGCTAATTTGTTGGGCTGAGCCCCCGATGCTCGGATACAGAGTGGTGACAAGAAACTTGACACCATTAATGGTGAGGCAATATTTTATGGTGGATGAGTCTCCCTACCCCTTCCTTTGGTAAGGTAGATGAAGACAAGAAAAAGACGTAGTTATCTTAATAGCTTAATAAGCATCTGGTTACACAGTTTGGCTATCGACAGTAATAATGGTACGATGGTGGTCGTGAAGGACGGATACCCAGGACGACACAGCTACCTATGTATTCAGCATCACGACGCTCGGATAGTCAGTACCGGCCGGGGGGGCTCACGCGGGGAGGTCAGTCCCTGCTTGGAACGCCCGTCGAACTAGGCGCCAATCCCTGCTGTTGTGCTCGTCTCGGGCGCCACACTAGAGTGAGGATCTAATGATTCCCGGTTGCGGCATCATGGCCGGAGGGCTGGATGGTTGTAGGGTACGACGACCAAGAATACCGACCAGGTGCTGATTGGGCGAACAATAAACACAGACGGGCGGTTTGGTCGCAGGGATGAGGTAGTTTGGACAGGCTTGGCAGGTCGATCCGACAGGAAGGGTTGCATTGGGCGGTCTTGTCTTACTGTATCCCACTCTACCACTCGAGGTCGACCTCTTGCGGGGTTTGGTTGCTCGTGGGGAAGCGGTGTTTTTTGGCATCCATTTGATACAGTCCACGTAGGGCCGGACGTGTATAGCGATGGGAATTAATAATGTAGATTAGCAACCGAGGGGATGATGATACGAACAAAGCGGTGTAAAGAGGGGTTGTCAAGAAGCATCATAGACCGCATAATGTTACGACATATCTAGTTATTACTATATGAAGGGTCGAGTTCTCTTGAATAACAGAACCTATCTTAGATTCATCTTCATTAGAATTAACTATAATATTATATTCACTCGTAGTCTATAAGATTTCGAATATGTATGAAATCTCCGCCTTTCCTGGTGTAGACCAACTACGGTACCTAGTCTACATACATATCTGAATGACGTGGAGAACGCTACAGCAGCCTAGACGCAGGTAGTGCAGGGAAATATGGAACCAGTATAAATTAATACTGTAATCTATCTAGATACGTTATTCCGAATGATACTCAGGCATTGGCTTCCAATCACATGATGCTATATCGGAGTCGCCCAAGTCTCCAAATCTTAGCCTCGTAACGCCAAGGGCAGACTTCCGCCTCACTGTCGTATAAGAGGGTTGATTCCCAGCAACCTCTTGGAGATATTTATAGCTGATGAGAGCGATCATCATTCCGAAGACATCACGTACAGCGTGCAATACACCAATCTTCGAATTAGGCTATTGTTTACCAAGACATACACTACGGAAGATGGCGACTTGTCCCTGATGAATTGCGGTCTTGGTAGTTACTTGGCTCACTTGGCTGACTTGGCTGACCTGCCAAGCCGGCCTGTCGTGCTCAGGAAACGCAATACTAAAACCAAATGGTCATGATCGCATACGTGTTCGTACTCTGCTTGGTTAATCCTCGCAAATCAATGAGGTCTTGTTGCTGCTTGTTGTGTCATGAGGTTAATGGTTCGAAATCATGGGACAGACGGACGCCGTAGTGTGACATATTTATCTAATAAACCTTCGACGGTTTTATAGTACATATATGCATTACTCTAAGCGATCAAATACAACATCTACTCTACAGATACAACTCTGTCATGTTGTCTAAGTTTAGATGCACACCATTAGACTTTAGCCGAAGCTATTATCTACTTCAAATGAATTCATAGTTGATGCAGTGCTACAGGTAGGCAAGCGTCTGGCATTCAACTGCAGGGCGCTGAGGCACTTACCACAACTCGCTAAAAGAATTATTTTGTGCATGCTAATAAGCCTCGAAAGTCATTCCAGTACTATGTATTCGTTCCGTTCTAAATGTTTAATAACTCCCCTTCTTCGTCCCCAACTAGGAAGTAATATTATGTTAATTATAGAGACAGTTCATCAGCCCGACCGCCACCTGCACGCCCCACGGGTGGAGCTTTGTCCTGCACGTGTTGTACCTGGATCTAGAATACGTGAAGGCGCTAAGTACCTTGATGCCCAAAATACCCGAAAAGGTACATGCATAGGTAACGGGCCATGCCGTACATACTAACTTGACTAATGGGCCTTGTTCAACACCCCAATTGATTCAACTGGCGTCATGGAAGCTCAGAGAATGCGATGACTGATAGGAAAAACAATCTGCTCCCTTGTTCCGACAATGGCTCCAGTTAGTCGATTATTGTTTTCGACTGTCGGTCATTTATAAAGAAAGGTGAACAACTACTCGGACACTGAATCAACCTAATAGCTGACTGAACCACTCCCTTCTAGATACTTAATTATAGCTACAGGCTGCTGCTGTCAAGCATGGCCGAGCAACCAGTCGTGAGGTGGTCGGCCACCTTCAAGGCCACCGCATCTTCCGTGGACTTGAAGGGCGACAAGATCATACTCCCGCAATCCGCACTAGAACAGCTCCTCGCCGCCCCGACGAAAGCCCCAAATAGCGCCGCCACTTTCACTGCTTTCGACCCCATGAATCCCTACGCTAACCAACACCACGCACCGCAGCACCAACAGAGTTTACCGAATCCCCTAACCTTCCGTCTTGTGAATCAGGCAAACGGCAACACCGTCCATGCTGGTATCCGCGAGTTCTCGGCCCGTGAGAACGAGGTCCTGCTTAGTTCGTATCTGATGGAAGCACTCGGAATCAGTCCTGATCAGATTGCTTCTAAAGATACCTCTATCGACGCTGAAGATGCGCATATCGAATCCTCTACTGGCACCCAGATTACTGTGCACGCAGAACCGCTTCCCAAAGGTACATATGTCCGCTTGCGACCTCTCGAAGCTGGCTACAACCCTGACGACTGGAAATCCCTTCTGGAACGTCAGTTACGGGAGAGTTTTACCACGTTAACGAATGGCGCATTTTTGTCCGTCCGCGGTGTCAAAGGCGAGACCTTCCGTTTCCTCATAGATCAGTTTCGGCCCGAAGGCAATGGCATTTGTGTCGTCGATACCGATCTGGAAGTCGACATCGAGGCGCTCAACGAGGAACAGGCACGGGAGACAATGAGGCAGATCATGGCCAAAGCACAAACATCCGCAGGTACGGCAGAGGGAAGCTCGGTTAGCCAGGAGATCAATATTTGGAAGGCTGTTGACGGTCGGGTTCTTCCGGGTGATTACGTTGACTACGAATTACCATCATGGGCTCGGTCACGCCCGCTTGTAATCGAAATCAGTGAACTTAGTGACGAGCATAATGTGGACTTATACGTGAGTCCAAGATCGTCACGCCAGAGATCCTTGCCACGAGAGTCCGAACACGTATTTGGCGCCTTCACTTTTGCTGAGGGCGAGAGCGGCGTCAAACGTATCACGATTTTGTCCACCAATGTCGAGCTGGAGGAAGCTGAAGCACTCCTTATTTCTGTTCACGCATATGATCATCCCTCACAATCTCACGACTCACGAAATACACCTCATCCTTTTCAACTTCGTGCAAGGAATATCACCGCAAGCCAGAGCGACGCCGCTGCTCCCACAGCACAAGGTGGCGCTGAGGCTCATGGACCAGACGAGGAGCAGTGCAAAAACTGTCAGCAATGGGTCCCCAAGCGGACTATGGTGCTTCACGAGAATTTTTGTCGCCGCAATAATATCTCATGCACGGAATGTGGTAAAGTCTTCCAGAAATCGAGTATTGAATGGGAAAAACATTGGCACTGCCCCCATGATGAAGCCAATGGATCATCGGAGTTAAGCAGATCGAAACATGATCACATGTATCACAGTCAACACCAATGTCCAGCTTGCCCATTCGAGACAAACTCACTCTCAGACCTAGCAAGGCATCGAACCACCATCTGTCCAGGCAAGATTATTCTATGCCGGTTTTGCCATCTTGAAGTGCCCCAGGAAGGAGATCCATTCAATCCTTCCCCAGAGAGCCTCGTATCTGGCCTTTCCGAACATGAACTTGCCGACGGTGCTCGCACGACGGACTGTCACCTCTGTTCTAAAATCATTCGTCTTCGCGACATGGCAACGCACCTAAAGCATCACGAACTCGAAAAAGCTCACAGACCCAAACCCGACGTATGTCGCAACACTAATTGCGGGCGTACGCTGCATGGTGTAGGCAGAAATGGGACTATTGGGACTGGTACAAATATCGGCCAAGGTCCCGGCAACGATATAGGACTCTGTTCACTCTGTTTCTCTCCCCTCTATGTCAGTCTCCATGATCCGGAGGGCAAAGCTTTAAAAAGGCGTATCGAACGAAAGTACCTATCTCAGATGATGACCGGTTGTGGGAAAAGATGGTGTCAAAACGAATGGTGTAAAACAGGACGAGCAAATGCAAGTCTTGAGGCTAAAGGGGCATCGACACAAGTGGTACTTCCCATGATCAAACCGCTGATGGACACATTCAGAGACACGCAAACACCCATGTATTTCTGCGTAGACGAATCCAACCAACGCAGAAGGGTACTAGCCGAGATGTTAGCAAGCGAAAACGCTTGGGATTTGGAGTGGTGCATAGCGGCGTGCGAAGCCGAAGGTGCCAACTTGGATAAAGCCCGGGAGTGGCTTATGAACTGGGCACCAATGAAGGAATAGACAAAAAAGAAACGACAGGTTTTGCATATAGAGGGCGTTTGGTAGGAAACTCATCATGTCACTTGATACCCAGGCGCACAGTCACATATATATCGCTTAATCACACTGAGTTTTCAAGCATCTAGACGCTCAACATTAGAATAGTATGCATCGCAACGAACGCTTGTAGCGCGTAGTTAATAAAGCAAATTACACAATCAAGCTTCACGCCCGAATATTCGAGACTTCGCGAGCTTCCTTCCACCACGGTAGCCATACTCCAAGCTGAGCCCCTCCCTTCACGAGTGCTACCATAGAGAGATGTTGCTTAGTGGCTCTAGATCGTTGTGAGCATATTACTACGACCGAGGAATCTGTCAGACCGGGTTCAAGGACTTACGCAGCAGGAACAGTCGGCACTATAAAAGGATTAGTTAGCATCGATCAGACTTGAAAGCGCCCGGTACAGTTGACACATTCCAGAGGGATGTCATGAGCTTACCAATCACCGCAGCTGCAAGAGGTGCATCCACAGGAACCCATTTTGGCAGAGGGTTGTTTGGACAGTGTAATATTCGTCTAGAAGGCGTATGTGAATTTCGCAGTGGTGTTATGATGCTGAAGACTAGGTGGTGGTGAGTATAGAGAGGAAGAAGAGGAATGAAGTACAACAAGTGCGAGCAAGCGCCCTTATTAATACTCAAAATCAGCACTCAACGAGCTCAGATTCTATGCTTCTTATCAATTATCTTGTTATGCATGACCCCTCGGCTCCCTATTAAGTAACCTCTACGAAGGCAGATGGAGATGTAATGTACGATGTAGGCGTATATTGGTCTGGCCCCAGGCCATCCCACGCCCTCCACTGACAATCCAGTCACACGATTGGTGCATCCGACTAGACGACGACATCGCCTCATGCGGGGCCCGTCGGCATTGGCCATGGCGGGCCTCCACGTCAACGGTCGGAAAGGGTACGGCAAGGGAGAAGAGTGATCAGGTGTCGCGTTCACGAAGACTAGCGTATGGCTCAAGATGGCCCTTACATCCGCGAATTGGGGTCGTCGATATCAGGCGACGAATCCGTATCCGACCATCGATACTTTGACTAATGCCTCCGACAAAGCGTTAGGTAGCAGCTAGACGAGCGACCATTCATAGCTCTGGTGTCATATGCGCCGGAAGCTTGTGGCTGTCTTAGGACATCACAAGACGTTACTTATCATATCAGTGCAGACCCTAGTGATATCCAAACCTTAGCCAAGTAGTGCTTCTCTTGGTAATGGCTTTGAAAACCACGTATAACCATAAACTGACTGAGATAAGAAGGAAGAAACTACTCGCGAGCCACATGCACTTCTTTCCGATCTAGGTTGCATGCGTAAGTGACGATTATTATCATCGAATCAACGGCGCTGATCTCCTGCACGTAAATATACTGCAATCATCCTCGCTCCGTTTAACTATTTGGTGAATCCGCGGCAATCTTAGATAAAGCCGGATCTCCACATGAGGCTGAGACGCGCCTACGCAAACTTAACGCCGGTGACTATACTTTCGTCAATTTAAGATGAAGAGATAGTAAGTAGAATAAGAGAGGCAAGGAGATTCGGATTTTATCGAAATACAAGAGTATCCAAAATAATCAAGTGAAAAGTAAAATAACGTAATGACAACTTTGGAAACAAATGACACTATTCTACAACGGCTCAACACAAACTAGCTAGGTAATGATTTACTACATTCAGAGCTTGAGCACTACAAATCCACGAGAACAGTCCTATTCGCCCTATATTCGGTTAGAATATATAGTTCGTTTCCTCAACCACGTGGGACGGAAATCTGCGATCATGTGTAACCCCCCACGGCTACTAGGGAAGCGAAATGCGAAGAGAGAACCTTGCTGGACATTAAAGGTAGATATATCCACAGTGCCTCCGGCTTCAGACCCTTGGCAAGCCCCAATGTACCGTACAATACGACACCGTAGGCACCAAACAGCAGGTCAGAGCGCATGATGAGCGAGAGGAAGAGGAAGGTGAGACCTAAGACTGGCAACCTGATTACCTCAGTGGATGAAAGCGCAGGTGTATTAGGGATCAGCAGAGCACAAGGAGGCCCTCGCAACAATATGGTACGCTCAGGGAAGCTATAGTGGAAAGCAAGAGCACTTCAAGAAAGCAAAATCAATAAAAGACCGGAATAGTAAGCCCGGCGCCTTCTCCTAGGTCTATGCCCAGCAGATGTGTATTTCCTTCTATTGTAATAGTGATTTCTTTACATGCTTATTCTATTGCAAGGGCAGTTAGCAATAAATAGTAAATAAACAACACTGAAGGTTATTCCTCTTCTGCAACACTTCAACTTCAAGTTATCTTGGTATTATTACATCCACATCTCCCAATCCATCTGCTCTTTTCTCGTCGGCTCGCAATTATACCCGAGACTATAATTGTATTGCCAGACAACAACAACGACGACGATAACGATGCAACAACACCACCACCAACACCAGCACCAGCACATAACATTACATCTTGCAATGTACTCCCGGTTATCTCTCTCATTTCAAACGTTCATTGATAGGTTCGGTATCTTTTCCAATTCGTTTAAAAGCTTCATGGGCTATCATTATATTACGCCTTATGGGCTGTCGGCGATAAATCGTTTCCGTCCTGGCAAAAACATCCCTCCATACCTTATGGCTCATACTTTGGCGATGTTATCAAAGGTCTGGGATCTCTGGCTGACCTGGATCAAGGTATTCAGGTTATGATCGAAGCACAAGACATGATCCTTTGCTTTTGGACCATGGTCTTCGTCGGCGACCTGCCTCAGTAGGCATCGATTATGTTCCGGGCGAGGATCCAGGTCATATTGCACTCTTCAAGCGCTCCAATCGGCGCTCTCGGAGCCTTTTGAGTACTTTCCTTGTACCAGTGCACACGACGAGAATATCATCAACTAACACGTTCTAAAGATCGTACCTGGGGTATCGTCGCTATTCCAATTCTGTTGAACGACAACCATTGGATTCTTGCGGTACTTCACTGCACCTCGGCCGGGCAGCACATCACTATTTGGGACTCGTTGATGGGCAACGTCAGAGGTCACCCTCACGAGGACTTCATCTTGTTGAAGTACAAGTCGATGCCCGCTATGCTTCCAACAGCAGCAATATCGATGGTTCCAAGCATAGGAGCTCTGACCTAATGTTGACTATACTATCGGACTTCTGGACTCGCCTCTTCTCGACTTCTAACTGACCACACCACCTCATATTACAACTATGGAGCTGGTCTTGATATACCATTAATTTGTGCCGGCGGATCTTTCGTGGAGAGCACATTAATGCCGCAGCTATCAATGAGCGCAGCCCCTCACGAACATGATTGCCCCGGTATTAGATATGAGGCGATCGACATTGGAGCTGTGACCCAGGCTATGGATGAGGATGTGTTATTGATCCCAAGACTTGACAAAACCAAGGTTGCCAGGTTCGTTTATGCGATGGCACACTCACGCCACCATGATTTCTTTCAAGGAGGAAGCTGGGGCTACTCTGGAAGAATAATATGCTATGTCTATACAGTCAAAAGCTAATTATACACATGCCAGTTAGTCTAACTAATCGTGGGGGGGTGGTTATACGGGTGATTGTAACAACATCTGCCTCGTCTTTCCTTTCTATTAGTATAAATACGATGGACTTTATACATGTGTTTCTTTAGATGTTATTTCTACGTCGATTTAATATTATAGCAAGGAAATGTAGATAGGCTATTGTTAGCAAGTTATTCCCTATAGTCGCATTGTCCTATAGACATCCATTGAAGAGTGCGAGACCTTTTTCATATAAAAAATTGGCGGTCAAACAGCAAATTCCCTATCCTCTAAGACGATATCATAGCTTTGGAGGATTGGAGGAAATAGATAACTTTTTAGGCTGTATTTGTCTTCATGAATCGTCTTCATGGATCAAGTTCCTTTAACTGATATAACCGCCAGAACGACAGAATCCACATATACTTCAGCCGGTCCCAATACGTCTTTGTCGGCAAATCCTCCCAACCAGGTGGCCCACCCGCCTTGAACGGATCGACGACCTTCTTGTACTCCCACTTGGGGATAGGCTGGCCTCGCAACTTCGCGGCCACTATTTTCTCGTAATAGCGGCGCCGTCGGCCCTCTTCTATCACGTCTCGCGCGTACTCGCCGCCGCCGGGCAATCTGGGATTTAAAATGCGGCTGAGAATTTGATTGGCGTTTTCGATTTGGTCCTTTGTCAGCACGGGACCGCCGCGCGGATCTGGCGGGCTAGATTCCTGTTGCTGCTGCTGGTCGGTGTCGTCGTTACCGTCATTTTGGGTTTCGTCCACGTCGGTGTTCCCGTCCAGCTCATTTTGCATCCCTCGCCATTTTTTAATGTTGGCATTTCGCTTCTTGATATCGGACTGAAGTATGTCGAATGTCTCGCTTGTGAGACCTGCTCGGCTCAGAAGATACTGGTCCCCCACGGTCCAGGCTCTCTCGTGCAAGATCCAGTCATCCAGTCGATCTCCTGTAACAGGAAGTCAGTTATCACCGTATTAAAAGTGATTTCATTCGGAGAAAAGCAATTTAGCTAGCAACGAGTCTGGAAACTTTAGGACTAAGTAGACTGAGATGAGAACTACTTGGGGAATTACCTACGTAGTGCGGTCCCAATCTCGCTATGCGATGCAGGCGGCGTACCGGACAGCAAGCCAACCATGTATATCGCTCGTGCCAATTTAAGTCTGTAGGCCGCAAGCCGTAGTTGTTTTGCCTTAGCAGGCGAACTAGCGCTATCAATAAAGAGATTTACCGAAGCCCTTGATTCCCGGATCTCATTCGCTGCGGTCTTCAGCCAGGCCGCACGGGCTGCTGCCGTCGACGGAAGCATGGCTTTAGTCAGCGGAGCCTTAAACTTCCTTTTATAGAGTTTGTCCGCGATAGCGCGCATATCTTCCCTGTACGCCGCAAGGAGTTGCTTGCGGTTCTCGCGGGTCGGCGTCACCAGTCTATCGGCGCCCGGCCGCGCAATGTCATCGTCTTTCGGGGTCGTAAACTGGCTGTCTCGCAATACGTCCTCGAGATCGGCGGTGGCGTTGACTATCGTCATGCTGTAGCCCACTTCTTTGCGAGGCTTTTTATTCGCGCTTTGGGCCACTGGCTCAGCCCCGCGTTTCTTTGCTTGCTTTATCCCCTTCTCCTGTTTCTCGAGGAGGGGCCCGCCGAGATTTGACTTGACGGTCAGAATCCCAGGTCGCTTACCCTGACCGTACAGAGCCTCATGGCTAGCTTGATGGTAGTCGAGATATGTCGGTCGGGTTTCATTATTGAAGAAATCATCTCCGGGTTGGGCTTGGATCTCTGGTATATGGAGGGCCCTGCACGCCTCCAGCAGAAGTGTCCGTGATTGTCTTGCGTACAATTCGTAGTCTTCCTGCGTCTTCCGCGGAAACAGCGTATCCAGGTCGCGGAACTGTTGGAATACAGCGTCGAACTCTTTGTCTGGTTTTAGATCAGTCCCTTTCTCTGTCCACGCTTCGCGTGCGGGAGGTCGGATATCCGCCAGCTGACTGCTCATGTTCACTAAATGTTCGAGTAGGCCATTAATGCCGTTGAGGTCGTGTCTTGTATTGAAACGGCGTACATCCGATAGCAATAACTTATGCACTGGCCTGAGAGCAATGCTGACTTTCTTGGCATAGCGAACAGATTCCGAAAGGAGTTGAACACATCGCTCGAAGAGAGCGTTTAATTGAAGTTGCAGTGGTTTAGTATCTTTCGCCCATTCCTCCACTGAGATACGAGCTAATGTATCGATTGCTTCCGCGTACGACGCCTGGAAGAAATGTGCAGCAGTGGGTAGGTTTAGCTGTTTCCAATTGGCGAAATCTGAGGCGAATGCCGCCTCAAGCCTTTCAACATCCGCAGTCAGGTTGGTCAACCTCTCTTGAGGGTCGTTAGAACTTGTAACAACCATAGTGTAAATGGAAGTTTGTCGTTAATTAAAAACGTGAGTTCAATTTAGCTAATGCTTAAAGAGGTAGACCTGATGGATAATCACACCAAATGTTTGGAAAGGGGCATATATGGTAGCTGGTGGCCTGGTTGTTGAACAAAGACCCATTATTGCTAAGCTGAGGTAGAAAAAACAAAGCTCGGAGATCCAACTAACGAGATTCATCTCCCTAAGACAAAGGAATGCCAACTGCAGTTATTTACAGGCTCTTAAATTGCGCTTGGACCAAATTGCGTAGCATAAAGGATCTATGGCTGCTTTCGGTAACTATCATGGATCAACTCATGATGTGCAAGTTCTTTATGTATCTTGAGTCCTTGAATAAAACACATTAGGGATCAAGTACGCAGTATCACCAAACAAGACCACAAACGATACTTTTAGCTTAGCCTAGCTTTCTTATACCGCTACGTCGCGATCTCGTTCTTATCAGATTAGGAAGTTGCACCATGTCAGATATCTCAGTTGAAGAAAATTTTGATGAGCCCTTCGAGATAAAGTCCGCGGGCGACAGCGGCTTGGGTTGTTTTGCAACAAGGGACATTGCACCCGGTGAAATAATCCTCGTTGACTTCACGACTATATTGCTTCCACGCGCAAGGGATCAAAACGCAACTTGCGCTCAGATAGCAACTCTATACAACGATCTACACGAGTTGGATCAACGAGAATGGATGGCTCTTGCGGCGCATATGAGAGCGGACCGTTGGGAACTTTATCGTATGTGCTATCGGCAACTAGCTCCTCGTTTAGGCAATGATACACCAGAATCTTATGCTATGCGAGCCATGCAGTTCGACTGCAATTCATTCGAAATACCTGGTACTAGCCTAAACGCGCTGTATCTGGTAGCATCAAGATTTAATCATTCGGTTAGTGCTTTCTGAAATTTCTGTTGCCACATTTTTGGTGCCCGACTTGTCCGTTCGTAGTCTTGTTCTCACTTGTCCAACCCCTTAAAGTCAATGCATGTTAACGTTAGCTATCGGACGGCTAGTGTGACCCCAACGTGTGGTATGAGAATGAGCTAGTTTTGGGGCGCTGGGTTGGGAGAGCGAGCCGGAATATTGCTCAAGGAGAACAGTTATTCATTACTTATATCTCCAACCATGCGCCAACTGCCGAACGGCAGATCAACACCAAAGGCTGGGATTTCACCTGCGGATGTGATAAGTGTCTCGGGGGAAACGATACATATACAGCGTTCCTTGAGGACGCGCGAGACGTAGCGAATAACGACGGGGTGGATTGGGCCAGGACGTTGTCACCTTTCGTCGACGATATCCAGGCTATGGAAGAACGGCTTCTAAGGCGGGTTAATTTATTGAAGCAAGCCAACCAGCAAAATACAGGGGTTGGGCTGCAGAGTAACTCGTTTCAAAAAGAGCTGATATTTGCGTAAGCATAGGGTCTCGAATTCTATGGAAATTAGAGCTAACGTGTCACAGAACATGGGACTTGGCGTGGTTCCATGAGCATTACTACATCATATCTAGGAGAGAGGGTAACAAGGCGAATTTTTTACGTCATTTAGAAAGCGCTTTAAATTATATAAGGGAGGTAGCACCACTGGCGATGCGTACTTGGCCAATGACACACGAAGGTAAGTGATGACTGTTGCTATCTCTCTCTCGGGCTATTGTTCCTCTTTAAATAAAGTTTCTTTCTAATGCTAGACTTTCTTTTCTTTTCTTCTTTTCTTGCTGGCTATATATTCCATGACGTATTTAGCTCGTGCACCCACTAACTTCGGATGGCGCAGTCGTTATATTGATCAACAAGGACGTTCATCGTTGGCAGAATGTCTGGAACCACCGTAACCAAGCACCTATTGGGATGGATGGATGATTAGCGGATTTAGAAGATCGGGCATAACTTTCATATGTATATATATAATTTTGGAACTTACTATTAAACATAGAAATTTACCCTTCTACTGTATAGGTCTATCTCTATTCCTCTTGCTCGATTTGCTGCGTTCCCTATCAACCTAATAACTTCAAACCCCTTCAAATCCCGAAACCCAGGCATCAGGGCGTTGCGTGTTATCCTAATAACATACTTCCCTTTTCGAAAAGGCCTTTGGGTCAGTTAGTCAGCAGGGGGAGGTCTTTTGCAGAAAGCCAAGAGAAAGAACACGTGACTGTGGTATATAATAAACGCACGGGCCATTCATTATCGACCCCTACCTTGGAAGTTGATCCCCGCCCAAGATCTCAAACTGTGCAACACATAGAGTTAACACTACTATGTTAGCGTACCTAACACACGATGAATAGTGGCCCCGTAGCTCCACCATTGAGGGTGCTATCCCTTGGTAAGTTCCCGCTCCGGGGCCTGCTGTAGTTTACTGACCCGGCTAACCGTTGTAGACGGGGGTGGGATCCGTGGTAAATCAAGCCTCCTGATCCTAGAGAATATCATGGAGACCATCCGGCAAGCCAAAGGCCTCGAATCCGTCCCTCGGCCATGTGAGCACTTCGATCTAATCGGCGGCACCAGCACTGGCGGGTACGAGTTCCACTCATGCATCCGAAGATGGTCACTCGACCAATTTGACGTATGAATCAGGATCATTGCTATCATGCTCGGGCGGCTGGGCATGACCGTCGATCAGTGCATACAAGCATATGACAGAGTTGCCCAGACTGCATTCACTCCCAAACGAACGTCCTTTATTCCGGCTGCGCCAAAGGGAGCTTATTCGGCCCAGGCTCTCGAGCGCGCCATTAAACAAACGGTAAAAGAGTTCTGCATCGAGTCGCCTTGCATCGACCAACGACGCCAAGGCCGATCAACCGTCGAGTCATGCCCGCACGAAGAGGCAGAGTTTCGCAGTCCTTCATGCACTAAAACGTAAGTTTTCTAACAAGCTTGGTCAACAATATGAGGCAAGAATGTGTTGACATCCAATATATAGAGCGGTATTAGCCATCACCAAGGATAACGTGGATGCAGCCCCTACCCTCTTCACGACTTACGACACGGCTGCTAACCTTAGCTATCGGGGTTGCACGATCTGGCAAGTTGCGCGCGCAACCTCAGCTGCGACGACTTTCTTCAAGTCTATCAAAGTCGGCCGAGACAATGTAGAGTTTATTGACGCCGGCTTCGGATATAACAATCCAGGCGAGGTTCTTATCGACGAGGCTCGACGGCAATTTCCTAAGCATGGTAAATTACAAGTCCTCAGTATCGGTACCGGGCTCGGCGATGTCGTTACAATTAGGGACTCACGACGAGCTATCTTAGAAGCGTTAGCGAAAATGGCCTCTACCTCAACTGCGGTAGCAAGAAAACTTCACAATCAGTACGGAAACAGTGATCAGTACCACAGGTTCAATGTAGAACGTGGTTTACAAGACATTACATTATCTGATTGGGAGAAGACAAGTACCATTTCTGCACACACCGGTAACTACTTACAAGATAATCGGGAAGTAATCCAGAAGTTTGTAGATAGCTTCATCAATTCCCCCTTGGGACAAGCAGAGGAGGCTAGTCCACAAGATGTCATAATTAGCAGTCAGTGAATTCCACCATTGATTTCGACAGGCACGAAAATTAACGCAGTTCAGGCTCGATACCTTATTATATCTCACTTCCCAGGAATGAACATTTCGTTGGCCGTATAGAAACTCTTGAGCTACTCAATGAAAAACTCTTCGCACAGGGCGGCCATCGACGAGTATGCCTTTATGGGCTAGGTGGTGTTGGGAAAACACAAGTTGCCCTAAGAGTTGCTTACGAAGCAAAAGATGTGCGAGGACTTATGGTCCTCTGGTTGCCAGCAGCAAGCAATGCCACTTTTCAGCAGGCTTGCACAGAGGCTGTGAAGCGTCTCGCTATTCAAGCCACGAAAGATGAAGGCCCTAAAGAGTTACTACAACGGTATCTTAACTCTGATAAGGCTAGGAAGTGGTTCCTTATCATCGATAATATCGATGAAATGGATATACTGCTTGGGTCTCCCAATCAGCCGGGCATCGACTCCTTTCTCCCAGATAATGAAAACGGTCGTATCTTATTTACTACACGCCCGTACGACATTGCATTAAGAGTTGTAGACGGTGACGATATGGTGGAGCTTAAAGAGATGAGTCATGTGGATGCAAAGCTCTATTTAGAAGAGAAACTCCAACCGGATCACATCGAAGATGATGCAGCAGCCACGGAACTTTTAGATCAACTTGCACATCTCCCTCTAGCTATTACTCAGGCGGCTGCGTACATGAAAAGGAACAAAAAACCGGTTCCTGAATATCTTAAATTGCTTCGCCGGACAGAATCTGATATGACCGATTTGATGAGTTGGGAGTTTTACGACAGGAACCGGTACAAGGAATCGCAAAATGCCGTGGCTCTAACCTGGCAAGTATCGTTCAAACAAATCTGCGATGTCGACGCTGTTGCGGCGGAATTGCTGAGATTTATATCGAGAATCGAACCAAAATCAATACCTCGATCTATGCTGCCAAAGGAAGATTCAGAAGTACGCCTAGATGATGCGATTGGTACCTTGCTTGGCTACGCTCTCTTGGACGTTCGAGAAGGAGGCGAAACGTACGATATGCACAACCTTGTGCACCTGGCAATAAGGACATGGGTCAAAACCCAGGGTTATGAAAAGAAGGTTATGGCTGATGTGGTTACACATCTAGTGGCTATTTTTCCAACTAGTCTCTGGGAAAATCGCTATGTGTGGAGGCAGTACCTACCTCATGCTCTTCGAGTACTTCACGAAGACAACTGGACATCAGAGAAAAGTCTTTTCTTAGGGTATCGCGTTGGGAGCTGTCTTAATAATGATCGTCAAAACAAGGATGCGATGAGAATTCTTCAGCATGTTGTTTGGGCGCAGGAGAAAACGCTTAACGAGGACGACCCGGATCGACTAACATCAGAACTTGAACTTGCAAGAACATACCGAAAAAATGGACAAGCGCTCAAAGCGATCGAAATGCTAGAGCACATAATTAAAATAAAAAAGCTAACGGGTCCCGAAAACGACCCCGATCGACTAGCATCAGAACATGAACTTGCGGTAACGTACCGAAAAAATGGACAGGTGCTAAAAGCGATCGAAATACTAGAGCGTATAGTTAAAGCAGAAAGGCTAACGCTTGCCAAAAACGATCCCGATCGACTAGCATCAGAACAGGTGCTTGCGAGAGCGTATCGAATAAATGGACAGGTGCTAAAAGCGATCGAAATGCTAGAGCACATAGTTGAAGTGGACAAGCTCATGCTTCCTAAAAATCACCCCAATCGACTATCATCAGAACGGGAGCTTGCAATAGCGTATTTAAATCATGGATTTGAACAGCTACCAAAAGCAGTCGAACTACTAGAGCATGTGGTTGAAATAGAAAAAACAACAATTGCCGAAGACGATCCCAGTCGGCTAGTATCGCAACACGAACTTGCAATGGCGTATATGAAGCAGGGAGGCGATAAACAATTGTTAAAAGCAGTCGAACTACTAGAGCATGTGGTTGAAATAGGAAAAGCAACATTTGGCGAAGATCACCCTAGTCGACTAGTATCGCAACACGAACTTGCAATGGCGTATATGGAGCAAAGAGGCGATAAACAATTTTTGAAAGCGGTCGAACTACTAGAGCATGTGGTTGAAATAGGAAAAGCAACACTTGCCGAAGATCACCCTACTCGACTAGCATCACAACACGAACTTGCAAAGGCGTATATGGAGCAAAGAGGCGATAAACAATTTTTGAAAGCGGTCGAACTACTAGAGCATGTGGTTGAAATAGGAAAAGCAACACTTGCTGAAAACGATCCCAGTCGGATAGTATCGGAATACTGGCTTGGGAGAGCATATATAGGCCAAGGAGGTGAACAGGTCCCGAAAGCCGTCAAAGCACT
Organism: Xylaria sp. Z34; assembly: GCA_037356055.1. Lineage (NCBI taxonomy): Eukaryota > Fungi > Ascomycota > Sordariomycetes > Xylariales > Xylariaceae > Xylaria > Xylaria sp. Z34. Next base: position 157,726 of record JBAWJW010000042.1, on the reverse strand, counting down.
AGAACACGTGGTTCAAGTTGAAAAAACAACACTTGCCGAAGATGATCTCAGTCGGCTGGAATCGGAACGTGCGCTTGGTATAGCTTACTATACAAATGGTCAAGCGCAAAAAGGAATTGAGCGTCTAGAACACGTTGTTTCGGTACTGAAAACGACACGGGCCGAGGACGATCCTGAACGACTAAGATCAGAACGAGCACTTGAGAGGGCTCGTACTAGTTGCATTATGACCACGTATAACTCTTGGTTCGAAGACTTGGATCAATAGCATTTGGGCTATGGATGTATTGATGGGTAGCGTTTCATCTCGTCATCTTGCTACTTGAGGTTGATGGATTCGCATCGAGACCATCGATATATGGCAGATCTCATTTTGCTTTTAGAAGAGGGAATATCTCATGTTCAGTATGTGAGATTGACGAAGATCGGTTTGGCTGGATTCATGGATGTGCGCCAGAATATCCAGCAAGCAGTTGACAGGTGCAGGATCCTTACGTTGTTTGAGATAAGAGTAGTTTAACCATTTGGATGAGAACCGCCTCAAATTGACTAACAATGATGAAGTCCTTGGTTATGCGCTTAGGAGTCTCTGTTAACAAGGAGGTTGATCATGTATTAGTCTGGTAGCCCTCAGCTAGAGACAGCAGTCATGTCAAATGAAAAAAAGCCATCTGAGTATTTACTTTGGCATCCTTTGCTCGAAGTGTTAGCTGATCTAACTAAATCTCGCCCTTTCGGGTATTTACCTAGATGCATATAGTGTCGATCTGATCGGCTGAACTGAGCAGCGATGCTCGGGCACTGAAACCGATATTTTCGACGTGCACCTGTGGGCGCGCTAAGACGGTATGTCATTCGTGTATTGCATCTGGTGGAAAGCGAAAGAGAAAAGGGAGATTCAAGTTCTCAGCGTCTTAGGTTAAATCTAGTATATCTATCTGATTGCCCCTGAATTCCAAGAGTCTATCCGAATTGGAGAATTCGAATGGCGGGGTAAATAATCCCATGAGATGCATATATCGCATAATGCGGTATTTATACACTTATGCACATCAACCCACCATTTTCATCCTGCTCACCAAGCATCGATCTCATCCGTTTCTCACTCAACTTGGGGTACATCAAACCATCTACATCTTTATAAATTGTACAATTGAAAATTTAAAAAGAGCAGCAGATGTAATTGATCAGCAGATTCTTTGCGCCGACTGGTTAAGATGTCCGGCCTCATCAACCAGCTGTTCGACGAGATCCCCAGCAACGAAGAGCAGCAGACCCAGGCTCTGCGGCGCGTTGCTGACATAGCTCGGGATCTATGGAAAAACGAGCCCGGGTCGACAGACCTCGACCTCCTCGCCCAGAGGGTAGGCGACGTAGCGCGCGAGGAGTCCAATCGGATCCCATTGGGCCAATCCGGGCTTCTCGAGGTTTTCTGCGCCGTGATATCGACTCAGGGGGTGCGAGCCAGTCTCATAGTCCAGTGCCTGCGCATCATAGGCAACTCGTCGGCCGACACGGGTGAGCGCGGGTCATCATCATCCCCCTAAGCCAATCGGTTGGTTTCGCTGATACCGGTCCTTCCTAGATGAGAATAGGGCGCGAGTCGTCGCCTCAGGGTGCCTGCCTAGCATCGTGGCGTTGCTGAACGACGACGAGGTCCTGGCCTTCGTTGTACCCGTCTTGTTCAACATATGCGTTGACTACGGTGAGAAAAAAGCCAGCCGCTGGCCAACACATGCGAGAGGTTGTCGTGGGCTATCCTAGCTGACGAGCCCCATCAGAACCGGCGCAGAAGGCCATTTACCAAGCTGGCATCAACCCTGAGCTCGTCAGCTTGATATCCGGTCCCAGGTTAGAGGATGCGGCCCCGTTGTTGAGTCACGTTTGCAAGCTTCTTGGGTTCGTCGCTACGCAAGGTAAGCAAAAGAATATGGTCCGAAACTGGGCATTTCACATCCGGAAGCAGCTAGTTGACACGAGCTTTGCAGAGCCCGAGGCGAATCTAGTACATCCTGCTACTCCTTTCGTCTTGCTGGGTCTAGCAGACAGCCAGCCTCCACCAGTCGATGCCAAGGAGTTTCTGGGGCAGACTTCCGTGGCGCTAACCTACCTGTCTCAGGAGCAATTCCAACAATCGTTCCTCGAAACGCCAGGTTCCATCAACCTCATCCTGCAGACCTTCTCCACGGCCTGCGGGGACCTTGACGCATCGCTGGAGGGTCCTGAGGATGAGGCTCAGCTTAAACAAGTCCAGACGGTGTTCACTGCGACTCTAGCAGACTTATCCGCGCATCCCTTGTTCGCCTCGTCATGCCCTCTAGACGGGCCTGAGGTTGCGACGCTGCAGCGCTGGATTTCGACGGCGCACATCCCGCTGCAGTCGGCGGCTTGTCTCGCGCTAGGTAACATCGCGCGCTCGGACGAGAAGTGTGTCTATCTCGTCCAGCAACGGCGGATCCACGAGCCCCTCGTCGGGATCCTAGCCGACCGATCCAACGTCGACGCAGGGCTCCTGCACTCCGTGCTCGGGTTCCTTAAGAACCTGGCCATTCCAGCCGCGAATAAGCCGGTCCTCGGGAACGCCGGACTTTTCGAGGCGGAGGCCCTCCCGCGTATCTGGGACCTGGACACGCAGACGCAGGTCCAGTTCGATGCCGTCTCGCTCACCCGGCTGCTCCTCGTCGGGTGCCCCGCCAACGTGCATCGCATCTGCGCGCCGGTTGGCAACGAAGGGAGGTCAAAGTTGCAGTCTCTGATAGACCTAAGTGCACGCTCAGACCAGGAGCCGACACAGATGGAGACAGCGCGAGCCATCACGACGGTATGCCGTGTGCTGCACTCTACTCCAGCCGCGAAGGAGTCATCACCGACCCCCAATCTGGACACCTTCTACGCAGACCACAGCACCATCACAGACGCAATGCTCCGCCTAGGCCAGCAGAGCAAGTATCCCGTCCTGCGCGCCGAGCTCCTCTTCGCGCTCGCTCTGATGGCACGCACGGCCGCGGGTGCAGCAGCAATATCACGCAGCACGCAACAAGAAAAGTTAATCGCCTTCATAGCAGAAGTCATAACGGGAGAAAAGTCGACAACGGAACAACTCCCGAACGAGACAGAAAACCCGTCGGCTCCGTCTTTAGAGGATATTCAGAACCTGGTGTCCCTCGAGCCGCAAGCCCCGATATCCGGAACCCAGAAGCCGACGACGACGAAGACGCGTGACGTCGACCGCGAGAACGCGCTCGTGCTCGTCGCAGAACTGCTGCGGCAGTCTTCTGACGCGTTACCCGCAGATGCAAAAAGGCGGTTCGAGGATCTCTTGCGCGAGGGTGGGGAGAGGGTGTTGCGTGAGAGAGGCTCGGGCGAATAATACGATAAATAATCACATTGGCGAGGTAAATAACTAGAAATGCCAGGTTTGGCGCCAGCGATATGATGAGGGCGCTGCCTTGTCTATAAATTGACCAGAGAGAGAGTACAAGTACATAAGACCTGCATGAGAACAAGACATTTTGTATCACGCCGGGAATACGGGACCAACCTATACATACATATACATGCACATACATACCTGCTGCAGAGATGTACCTAGACAAATAGTCAAAATGAGCAAGCTACAGACGGATAACAAAAATGGAAAGCAAACACAGTTTCGGTTCACATCACTAGAAGTTGAAGGAGGATTCGGGCGCAGAGGCCGTCGGTAGAGTTTTTGTGCTTTCTTTTTTGTCCATTCATTTACCATTGCGTATGACCTAAAGCAAACCGGGAGATGCAATAATGCAGGCTTGGATCTAGTAGTCTTTTATGGCCGGTTCCCGAGGGGTGAGAGTGATTAATCATCCCGTAGCTTCTTTTTCGTACGCGTGATGATCGATTCACGCCCTCGTCACTGGCTGCTGCTACTGCTGCCGATACAAGGCAGAGAGAGAGGGGGAGAGACAGAGGATAATAACAGCCGACCGAACCGTGACCATGACCATCCAGCAACCAACAACACACAACCAACGAAAGCAGAAAACCCCATAAAGAATGCCCGTCCGTAGTACTCCCGTGCAGTCCTTCCTTTAGGATTCTCATCCGTCGCGTCACGTCGTCTATTTCTTGTTGGCCTCGGCCTCGGCCTTGTCCTTGGCGCGCTTTTCCCGCACGCCGACCAGTCTGGCGTCGCTCCTGGCCTTGCGGAGGGCGACGAAGGCACCGCCCTCGATGGGCTTGGGCATGTCGCTCTTCTTGATCTCGGTGACACCCTCGCCGATGGGGATGATGGGCAGGGAAGCGCTGATGCTGGAGACGGTCTGGGTCTTGCTGAGGTCGATGTCCTTGCTGTCGCCGGCCTTGGGGTGCTTGGCACCCTTGCGGGGGAAGACGATCAGGCGCTCCTTGTAGGCCTTGAGACGGGCGACGTTGACGGCGAGAGACTCCTCGCTGAGGTTCTGGCGGCGGAAATCGACGGAGATACCGACGGTAGGGGCCACTAGACGGGGGATGCCGGCCTCCTAAAGCAGCATCGTGTCAGAACTTGTGGTTTATGGTCATGCGAAGCGGGATGGCATCAGCCCAGTACCTTCAGCTCAGTCAGGGTGAAGCCACGGCCGGCACGCACACGGCGGTTGTACTTGATAGTAGGGCATCGGACAATGGGCCGCAGCTTGTCGACGGGGCGGGGAGCGAGGGCAGCAGCCTTAGCGGCGCGGGCCTTGCGACGAGCGATCTTCTTGGTCGGCTAATTCCACAATTCCCAGTCAGAATACATTCCACGTCAAGTCTACCACGTCCAATGTCGGGTTGCGTACCTGGTCGAAGTGGCATCGCACCCGTCTTTGCCAATCCTTTCGGAAGTCTGCTCAGTTGTCAGCGAATCTGTGCACCACATGCAGTCCCGTGTTTGCCGATCGATCGCTCGGTGTATTCCGGGCATCGCACAGGTCGGGTCGGAGGAGCATACGGTTCTTTTCTGCAGGTCTATTAGCATGGTATTCTCGGAAGAGTGGAAGAAGGAGGAGGTGGGAACGCACGAATCTGGTTGTTGTGCTTGATCGCCTAGATGCCGCAAAAGAATTAGCAATTCGAAATGATCAACGATCAGAGGCGTGTTTCGTGCTTGCAACTCACCATTGTGACTGACTGCGATCAAGATGGGGGGAGTGGTCGTCTATGAACTTGTCGCGGGTCGTCAATGTCTCCAGACTGAAGCACCAGAAATTCCCAGAGTGCAGGTAGTTGGTCCTTGCCAGACACAGACCAGGCCCGCACTTTCGGCAAAATTTTTGGAAGGGCTACAAAACCCTACTGCGCCTCGACAGAAATTCGACGTCCAGCCGCTCTGTGTGGCTGATCAACCCCACCAGGTTAGCCCCACCGATCAGTTTCCTGAAGTACGTACCCAGGACTAGGTGAAGGTGTGGTCTGTGCTTCTCTATAACCTTAATATCAATGGAGAAACGAAGTCGATAGAGTCAATTAACTTTCTGGACTATGACCTGATTGTATCCGTCTCCTCTTCCTTTTCTCCCCTTTCCCTTCCTGCAGTAACGAACTCGATAACGCCATCTGAGCATGGAACGCTTTGGCGTATTTTTTGATGGTGACCTGAATAATATCGCCAATCATTTGTCGAACATCCGCCTCTATATCTATGGCTTTGGATAGGACGTTAGTATTGATTGCGTTATAGCTGTCGTGGCGTTGTAAGAAGATGAGGAGAGATTGGACGCTTTATATGCGAAGCTAGGTTTGTGTGAAGTCTGTTCGTGATAAGGTAATTGCATTGCCATTCACTACAAGCTGTAGTGAATACCTTCCGCAGGTACCTCAGACTATTTCCCAAGGTTTTTGCCTTCATAACAATTATTACCTAAATTACCGAACTTTGATTCGAACTATAAAGCAACAAACAAACCTACCTACCTCAGTGTTAAACTACTCGTTATAAAAACTCCTCCGAGTCCAGTCTCTCCTCAGCTTCTCGTTGTTCTCCATTACAACACCTACCACTCAACACATCAGCACTGTCACAGAACAGAACTGCAGCTCTATACCATCACACTATCAAAAGATAGAACGTTGTCAAGTCGAAGACTTGACCGTCTGCAGTCATTTATAGTTGGAGCCGTTACAAGCACTTTCCTACAACCAGCACTACACCGTTAACGCGCTGCCACCTATTAATACTCTTCCTACTATCACTACCTCCCCCCTGTCAGTGGCAAAATGACCAGCCTACTCGTTCACTTCGTTGATCACGGACATGATTGCCTCGGTAGATATGAGGCGATCGACATTGGAGCTATAACCCAGGCCATGCGCGATAATGCTCCTATGCAATCGCTTTTTTGCGGCATCATTGATACGGCTCTCGATCGATTTCTGGCGGCCAGTGATTTAATTGCTGATAAAATAACTTGGTACTTCGTGTGGAAAGATAGCGGCCGTGGGCGCGACCTTTCGAATATGGATGAAGCTACGTTCCGCGCTCAGATGGTGTTAGCTCAGGCTCGAGGGTGGTCTGATATTATTCGTATCGAGTTCGCTGTCTATTCTTTTAGCGATGAGGACTACTGGGATTGTGACTGTGGAGAAGAGGAAGAGGAATTACAAGGAGGCGCTGACAGAAGCCGAACATCGGAAACCAATGGCTCGGCTCAAGAAATCTGGTTGTTAGAATGAAGTCACATAATTTCAATTAAGGACTCAGTGATGTCAATGATGAATTAGGATGAATGAACTGTGATTTCGGGCCTATGGAAGAAGATGATGGAATTCTTGACAATGCATACCTAACCCAGCTAGCATACTACGGGAGACAGATAATTGAATCAAACTTCCCTATCGACTTGGTCACTGTATTGATGAAAAGTGCATGTAAATCTCTCTCCATTCTTTGAAAGTTGCAGGGTAGCACAGACTACTTACGAACTCTGATCTCAAACTTACATAAGGTTATTGAGCGTAGATCTAAGTTTTCGGCCTACTCCCCGAGACCTAGGATTTGTACCTGTTTTCAAGCAATACTACACAGGGCCCAGCTTAAGATTTGCTACAAGGGAGCCAAATCTGCGTACGGTATTGAAATCTTTATACCAACTCACAGACCGACATGTGGCTTAGGTCTGTGACACTGGGCTCAATACTTATCCTTGACCAAAGTTATCCGGAACAGTATGACATGAGTACCGTTGAGATTTGACATACTCCATAATAAGCAAAATAAAAGGTATCATTCACAGTACCAAGATTCATCAAACCCAATCAACGCATCGCTGAAAATCGATCTATATCTTAAGGGGATAGCCAGGATCTCGAACTGATCTAGCGAAATATTCACCAAGCCCGATCATTCCCTCTTCTGATTCCTTAGCCACTCGTCATCAACGTCCTGATAATCATTGGGCCCGTAGGGCTGCATGATCTCAGCGAACCAGCCCCCTTTCCGATGGGGGTTGAGCCCGAGGTCCCGTTGGAGCAGGTCGAAGAAGGGCACGGCGTCGAACGTGAAAGCCGGCCGTCTGTTGCCCCAGTCCGTCGGGTACCGCCACTTGCCCCAGCGATTGAACAGCACGGTTTCATACCGCAGGCTTCTTCCTCTTCTCCTATCTCCGCTAAAGTTTCCACTGTCGCCGATTAGTGAGGTTTTGGAAGTACCGGGTCCCTCGTCATCCTCGTCGACGTCGATGGCCAGCTTCCCGGCGAAGAAGGCGCTGATCCACAGCCCGCAGAGATGAGCCGTGATAGCATTGCTGAAATTCGACATCATCCCCGTGAACGCGATGTCGCGCGTGCGTAGGAATCGCGCGGACGCGGGGACCATGAAGCGATGTAGAATGTACGGTGTGAGCGGCGTGTATGGCGTGACCTCGTTGGTAGCGCCCTTGATTCCCTTCTGCTGCGTCATCGGCTTATAGTGCGCGTTCCACACGGGTTGGTCCCTGAGGCGGGGAAACCGCTGTAGAATCTCTCTGTCGGCAGCCTCGATCAGGCTCTGCTGGTTTGCGAGGTCTTGCGCCGGCGCAGAGGAGTCTGTTCTCAGCTGGTGTGGGATGCCCAGCTCGGCCTCAATGCCCTCGGGCAGAAACTTGATGCTCGGCACATGCTTCCAGCCCGTGCCGGCGAAGAACACGTCCGATTCGAATGCTGTGCCATCTGCGAGGTGTACCTTGCCAGCGCTGAGACGTTCTATCTCTCCGACATGGACATCGACCAGATCGCTCTTTATAAGCGGAAAGATGTCCTGTTCGTAGTTTAGTGTAGAGATACTGTCGCCTGTAAACATGAATTCCGTCCATGGCTTTAACTTCGCCGTATCTGGGTGTGCGTCGTAGTTGTTATGCTCTAGTACTTCGCCAGCTATAGTACTATAAAGCTTGTTTACAAGAAATCGCCCAATGGCCGTGTTGTGGAAGAAGCGCCGTATCCAGCCGTAGCCATCCGCCTCACCCCATATACATGGGCTGAACCAGGTTATGAAGCGCGTGTCTACGAAATTAGCAAAGTTAGACAACCATGACTATTGTGGTATTGGAGGGTCATATGCCTACTAGCGAGTTTTTCAGCCCGTAACTTCAGAGGTGTTGCGTAAGGACTAGTGATCCAGCATGGCCCATGACCTCCAGCTATCATCTAAAGTTAGCCTCACAGAACTTAGTTCTCACAAGGTTACGTAAGAAGGGGAAGGAGTCGTACAGCGGACAATCCAATTCACCTTTACGCCAGCAGTAGCGTAAGCGTAAACAGCATCCCAGCCAGACTTCGTAGCGCCGAAAATGGTGACAGCCCGAGCTGTCTTCAGGGTATCGCTGTTCTCTTTGAAATGCTTCCCGTGGAAGATCCTGCCTCCAGCATCTTCGAAGTCTTCTTGTCCGTCGAAGTGCGGAAGGAAGGCTTGCGAAGTCATCCCAGTCGCGAAAATGAGATGGCGGGCTAGGGCTTTCTTGTTCCCCTTACCAGGTGCTGCGATAGTGAGAATCCAGCCTCCATCGTGCGTATCCCGGTGTTCTGCAGACAACACTTTGTGATTGAAGCGGACGAGATCCGCTATTCCGGTATGCTCCGCATACGCATTAAGGTAAGAGTTTATGGCTGTTCCTTTTATGTGTTCGCCGGGCTTGACGTCGAACCTATCACTGCTCATAGGAAAACCCGGGTACTCGTAGGTCCCAAGCAAGTTGTTGCTCTTCAAGGAGGGATACAGGCGTTCTTCGGCCCATGTCCCGCCTATTGACAGCTGAGCATCGAGGATGACCAACGACTTGTCAGGCTGGGTATAGTGGAACTGCGAGGCAGCTGCCAGCCCATACCATCCTGTCACACAAGGTCAGCAATGCACGCACACAATCTCTCGTCTGTGGGTGGGTCTCCGATTCAGTCCGGTCTGCAGCGGAGAGCGAACGGTGTTGGGAAAGGGGAGGAGAAGGCCCTACCAGCACCAATTACCACGCAGTCAAACTCCTCCATAGTGCTACAGAGGAATCGGTGTTGTTAACCAGTGCGCTCTTTTTGTGAGGTCTATGAGTGGTCTCTGGAAATACGGATTTAGTTACATACCTCTGCCGTCGGACCACGCCGGTACCAGATTATTTTGATTGTTTGGCGGGTTGGGTGTCGAGGCTGTAATTCTACTCTGTTATTCAAAACTGTCAACATTAGATGCAAACTGCAGAGTACTAAGGCACGGCTGCTTTATTTACGCCGCCATCTAGAACGCCGCACTACGTTAATTTAGAGTATCGACTGAGTACAACGATAACGTAGCACACTTCTCAATTGGTATTAATGGCTTGGCCTTGGCTGTGCTTACCTACACGCCAGTGCTGTACTACGTACCTATGTATAGTATGTATGTCACCTATACTTATCCCGGCATTTGCTGGGAGCTACCATATTGTGCCCTACTGCTGCATCAATCCTGAGCGGCGCTCGGTAGTATCACACCGTTGATAGGTCGGGGTGACTATAGTATAGACCAGGATGTTACATTCAGCGGACAAGCCTTAGACATTAGCTGGCGATATGTACTAGGACTTCAATCAGGCATCATCCCGTAGTCCCTTCCTGTAGCCATTTTCGGTAGATGATCCCGCGAGCAGGTGATACCTACTCCCCTAGTTCTCCCCTGGTAAGGGGTCCACTCGAATCGAAGATGCAAGTCGAACCAGGTTTCTGCCCAGGACACAACCCAGGACGTAGGACGCACTCGCTGCAACTCCGTCAGATCATCGATCACCACTGGGCTGGAAGGCAACCGTGCCGTGTTCCGCGAGTCGTCCAATACTTGGGACGTCCATTTATATCCGTTGCAGGGGAGTTTCAAATATAGTATACGGTAGTACTGCGCATAGCTGCACGAATAAGTAAATATAGTACAGACGGTCAACAGATTTTGATGGCTCGGCCAGGTTGGCCAGTGGCTGTGTCCCCACACTAGCCACTCCACTGTCATCCTTTATTCTGGGTTCGGTTCTGGGTTCGGCTCTGGGACCTAACTTCGGCGTACACTATCTCGCTAGCTTAGGCTGTCTTCCTGCAAGGTCCTTTCTGATTTCCTTTCTATCTAAACTTCTGGATATCTACGGAGACTATCTTGGTGTATTTTCATATAATATACGAATCGTAACACGTGTTCTAAAGGGGCCGCCTTCTTGATTGTGCCTAGTATCTCAGTAAGTGTTTCTTGGGCTAAATACATACACCAACGGGGTTTTTACGAGTCCGTGAATGCGGGGCAATGGCTTCTACTTGCCTCTGCTGGATCGATGAACTTACCTATGTCTTATCATGTAAACACATATACGTGTACTTGGAGAAGTATTTAAAAAAAATAGCACTTTGAAGTACAGCTCCCCTTACCCAGCGTTCGGTTTTCCATGGAGGGGTTGAGGGTTTTTGCGCGGTATCGTGTAAGACGGATGGTCTGCTGGGCCCTCCTTATGATGCATCCCTTGGGGTCCAGACTTCTCGGGAAATTGTTCACTCTTAGGCATAGAATGAGCAATATCAGAATTCACGCATTTTCCCTTATATGTGGAGTTGTGCTATCTGTTTATCAATGATTCAATTTAAACACGAAATATCAACAGCATGCTGACCCCCAACGCCACGTCAAAGTCTAAGTAAGCTAAATGACACTATCACGGACCCGCCGTTATGCTCTAGACTATTCTTAGCAAGAAGCGAATAAATCGGGAGAGATATAGAACGTGTTCGACTGCTTGCCGCCGGCAGCTTGCTTCAAGCTCACCCAGGCATGGATACCCCTGCCGCGATTCAGGGGCCGGCGCTGGACCGCGCTAATCATCTTTCTATAGCGCTTCCTATACAACGGCGACACTGACGCGGCATCCATGTACCGCTCGATGCGCGCTTGTATCTGCGCATCATCGTCGGCATACGCGCTAATTGGGAAGTGGACCGTCCCGACGGGTTGGGCAGGCGTCTTGCTCGTGAAGGCGAAGCAGGAGAGTAAGGGCTTCCCCTCGTAGGGTCCGAGGGAGCCATCATCCATGACCTCGCAGAAGCGCTGGATCTCGTAGGGATCTGCGTGCGGGCAGACGGCGACGTGCTTCTTGGCGATCGTCGACGCCGACGTCGTCCCGTGGGAGATGTACACTTTAGCGCGGGCGTGGTTCACGTCTGACGATAGGTCGAGCGAGAAGTAGATGACGGACTCGTTAGGCGCCATGATGCTTTCTACGACGGCCCACGACTCAGCTAGGCCGATCCGTTCGAAAGCCGTACGAGTCGCGGATATGGCGTTGTCGCGACCGGGTATGCAGCAGGGGTTGAGGTAGATCTTCCACTCCGGGCCCTCTTTGCCTGATGCGTAGCTATGCCATGCGGCGAAGAATCCCTCGGGGTTGCTAGGCATGAATAAGTCCCGGATGGTGTTGAAGCGATCTAGGGAAACCCTCGCGCTGTATTCGTTTGCTATCCGTTCCGTCAACGCCAGCGCCGCTGATTGGATTTGGGTCAGTGTTTGCTGGTTTTCATCCCCCTCTGACGGCTGGGCTTCGATTAAGAACCTCAGTTCTGCTTCGCCGGTCTTCTGGTCCAGCACGACCGAGTATTCGAAAGGCGAATGATCGTTACTAACTTGGGAAACCCATCGCAACGAATCTATGCCCCGAGCAACCGGTGACTGGCCCCAGCCCTTTGTTGATGTATCCAAGGCACTAAGCAATGAGTCGTTTTCACCCTGATCAAGGGCTCGAGATAAGTGGGATATCTGTCGCTTTGCCTCGCTCAAGTATGTTCCCTTTACGGTCCTGTCCACGGGAACAGGCTTCATACCTGCGGAAAAGTGTCGAAGTCTTGAATTCTTGCCCCTAGTAATCTCAACATTGGGTATAGAATGTCTCCGATTATGTAGCTCTTTTATGGCCGCAACTGTATAGCTAATATGTTGATCTGATAGCACATGGCGTGGTACGGCAAACCGAACTAGGTTCGGTATCAAGGCTTGTAGTTTAGGGGGCTTTTTATCCCATTCCCAACCAAATGGCCCTGCCTCGGCCGCGCGGATGCCATAGTCTTTAAGTAGCTCCAGCGTAAAGCCCAGAGCTGGGAAATCGCCAGGGTACCTGTCGCAGCCGTGGAAGAAATCGTCCATATCGAGGTAGACTGCGTGACCGCCAGGAGGGGAGAGGACAGAAACGCCACTGGCCTGAAGCTTTTGGGCAAAGGATCGTACTTGGTTAATGCGGTTTCGCAGATAAGGCTCCTTTGTGACTTCGTATAAGCCGACCACGGATGCCATCATATCTCGCCCGCTCACTAGAGCACGTAGGTTAGCATTTGAGACGTACCTAATCTTATTTTCCGCCTCTCCTTGATGGTTGAAGGCATTAGATGTAGGGTAGTAACTCACTTCCACCGTAAGAATCGTTGCCATAAAACAAAATCTGACGCTCCTTCAAACGGAGCCCGATTCCCTCATAACGCTGGGCAAATAAGCCTTTGTCTTTGATACTTAAGATGCCCCCCATATTCGAAAGGCCGTCTTTCTTCAGGCTAATCGTGAACCCGTCTACGTATGTGAACATCTCCTGAACAATCTCAGGTATCGTTTTGTTTGAATACCCAGGCTCAAACTCGCGAATAAACCAGGCATTCTCCGCAAATCGACAGGCATCGAAAAAGAAAGGTATTGATTTTCTTTTTGACAGCTCTGCGGCTGCGCGAATATTGCCCATCGATACCGGCTGTGCAGCCGCCCAGTTATTAGTAATAGTCATCAATATCATGCAGACTTCTGTGTGTTCGTTTAGATAGGCCTCTGTTGCAGCCACGTCTAAATTGCCCTTAAAGGGATTCTGCTTGCCAACGAGCTCCTCGGGGAACGGATCAGTCAGTCCAGGCTGAGTAAAAGTCTCGAGAGCAAATCCCGCGGCGGCCGCATTGGCTCCTGTCGTGTCAAAGAAACCATTGCTTATTATCACCCTTGGCTGTTGGGTTTCTCCTTGCTGTTGCTCTGCTATTACGTCCTTTAGAGTAGAGAAGAGCAGGAACTCGGCACATCGGCCTTGCGGGACGATGAAGAAATTGGGCTTCTCGAGCTGGTGAGGCCCGCCGTTGACGAATCCACCTTCATATGGCTTGAGGAGCTTGCTTCGGTAGAATTCACCGTCGGCTACGCCCGTCACAATGCCATGAGCTGCGTACAGTCGATCGTTCCCACGCTCGAAGACGTCTCGACATGTTTCAAGCAGGCAGTAATATCCCCAATTACGGCCATAGCTCTCATCGCCTCTGATTACTGGAATCTTCAGTTAGTGACATGTACAGCGTAATCTTGTTCTGGGGTTTCTAGCAAAATCATGGTTCTCTGTATCCTGATACGGCCGATTTCCCATTGGATTTGTGGAATCTTACATGCTGACCATTGTAAATCTGTCATCGCGGAGGTGCCTGAATCCGACAGATAGTCGCAGGCGACAAGCCCTGCTGGAAAGGCGAATATGTTGTATTCAACATCTTCTAGTATTTTCTCACGTTCCTCTGCTGTGGTGTTTAAGAGAGATCGGACAACGAGTGCCTGATGAGTGGGCGGGTGAAGGAGAGGGTCTGTTGCGGGCGACGAGGTTGCCATGGTTAATTACTTGATATCAAAGATGGCAGCACCCAAAGGAAAACAAGATACAACGTTCAGTAACGTATTGTAATATAACACAATGCTGGCGTCCCTGAGTGGACTTGAATCTACGTTCCAGTCAACTGAATTTTATAAACTGGTAGGTCGGGTAACAGGGGGTCGATGTAGTTTGTGGCTTGTTGGAAGTCATGAGGCACAGGTATTGTGATATCGGCCATTTACCTATTATTAGTGTTCTGACTGAGAGGTCTAAGTTAAGGACAGGATACCACAGCCCCGGGAGTCCTAACATCGAAGAACAATGCATTGCGGCATAGGTGTTCGGCACTGGTGTGAACTATACTAGTAAGGGAATAGATAGAACAACCATGTAAGTGTAGTGTGGACCGTTAAGGCTTTAAACAAGGCGAACCGCTCAAGCTAGCAGGTGGCTATTACTTAGGATTTTTGGTGTGTGTACTACGCTACAACACCTCATTTCCCACCATTCAGAAGCCGAGGTATAGGTACTCTCGAGCAAACACGCATATCTCTTAGTAACGGGGCTAGTATGCCAACTTTCACTACCAAGACTAGGGTTATTTACACTAGTCTACCGAGCAGGAGTTTAACGTATAACAAGTACTTGCTCAGCTTAGTAGAGAGCCAAGTCTTGGCACCATGAATTTAGCCCGCTCGCCTGCCTAGAACTAGACAATGTCACAATGGACATTGCAAGTGGTATAAGGGTCTGGCGGTCAGAACTTCACATCCGGCCGAAAGCAAGGATGAGGCTGAAGAATGTCACTGTGACAGCAAGTTTTTTTCCTGCACGTCAAATCGATAGCGCAAAGGGCATAAAATTCCACCCCAATATAGAGTTCCGCATACCCTGTGCCGGATGTTATCCCCTTGATTCCAAGTCGACGCGAGGTACTTCCTTCTAGGATCATGATGGTTATTCCCGATAAAGCATGATATCCATGGAGCGTGCCATAACGAGGTCACAAAGAAGGATGAAGGCCTAGTAAATATTGCCAACACGGAGTAGCGTATACGTAGACCGCCGTGAATTCTGCTAAAAACAGCGCGTCACATGGTCTGCACACCATACACGCCGGTCAGTCTCCACATACTTGTAAGCACTTATACAGGCCCAGATTGTACGTCCATGTACCTCAATGGGATGTAGTCTATGTACAACAGTGAGATGTAGTCCTTTCGCGAAAGCTCACAAAAGCGAGTTGTAGTTCATATAAAGCGTGGGATTGTAGTACATGTACAACAGTGCCTTGCGGTACATATACAACGAGGTCCTATTACGTCGGCAACTCTACTCATTGGTCAACTAAACGGATTCCGTACTTAACACCATACTCGGATCATGCTGCATGGTACCTATGCATGTGCAGGGATTACATTCCAATAGGACATCTCGTTAAAGAACGTGTGTGGAAATATTGGACGATGTCAAAAAGTAACACAAAAATTAAATAAAAAAAAAGATAGCCGAAGGCAACCATTTTACACCGGCTCATCTGCCTGTTCTGGAATTTATAGATCAAGAATCTGCAAGAATCATACTGGCCAGCTGCTCGGCGACGGCGTAGAGAGTGGCTTGAGGATGCCCACCAAGCGGTACTGGGATGATGCTTGCATCGGCAACTCTCAGACCCGCAACGCCAAACACCTTACCCTCCCCATCAACTACCTTACCCATAGCTGCAGTACCTCCAGAATGCTGGTGCTGCTCTCCAGTCCGTTGAAGTCTATCTAATATCACCTCATCGCTAGCGTCAGCAGTAAGCGGAGTTAGCCCTTCCAACCCTTCTTTCACAGGTGGAGCTTCACTCTCGACGATGCCTTTCAAGTTTTCAGTCGCCGTTAAGACCTTGACAGTTTTACGAGTAGCGTGAACAAGGGCATCACGGTCATGTTGAGTTGAGAGGTAGTTCGGTTGAATGCGCGGGACGTCTGTCGGTGAGCTGGATCGAAGTGTGACCGTGCCTCGAGATGTTGGAAGTAGCAACATCGTTGACGTAGAAATATGAGTACCGTCGATGGGAATACCAGGGATGCCCGGCACCACATAGGCAGTCAGAGTTTCGAAGACATTTCGTTTGTCCCAGTTGGGTTTGGTCTCATTCTTGTGCTTAGAGACGATGTCCTCTGGGAGAGTCTGATTGGCAATCCAATCCCACGGGAGACCCTTGAAGAAGGCAGGGTTCTGAAAGCCTGGGCTTCCGAAAGCGTACCCGAGTGAAGGGTCTCGCAAACGATAGGCGAGATGGATAGCATAATGATCATGGAGGTTTTGACCGACTTGTGGAGCTTCGTGTACCACCGGTATACCGTGTTTAGCGAGCTCAGCCGACGGGCCAACACCTGAGAGCATAAGAATCTTTGGGGTCTGATAAGCGCCGGCCGAGACGATGACCTCCTTTTTCGCAGTGACTTTACGGCCGTCAACAAGCTCCACTCCCGTAGCCTTTTTAGCATCATTGAAGATGACTCGATATACGGGGGTATTGGTAAGAACGTTGACTTTATCGAGTGGGTAGACCACATTGGATGGTTGCCGCATGCCTTTGCTGTCGGCATTCTCGTGCATCTCATTCAAGCCTGCACTATCGCCGTTCTTCCTATCCACGTTGTGAGAGACCCCAAGCTCGGCCCAGGCCTTCTTAACAGTCTCTCGGAGAGGGTATTTGCGTTGTCCGTCATCGGCGCCTGCGATCGAAGTGACTTGCATAGGTCCGTCGAAGCCATGCTCTTGAGGGTCTGCAGCAGAGTCATAGAATTTCTCCGACTTGACAAACCAAGGCTTGAGGCCTTGGTAGCTCCAACGCTTGTCACCGGCTAACTCAGCCCACTCATCGTAGTCGGCGGCATCTCCTCGAAGCCAACCGCCGAAATTGATCACAGTGCCACCGCCCAGGGCTTTTCCAGCACTTAGGTGGTGCACGCGACTGGCTGTGGTCGGAACGGGCTCACTTGGATAGGCGTAGTCAAGTTCGCCGCCCTGAAGCGAGAGGCCGGTTAGGAAGAAGGCAGTGGCATCATTACCGGCCGGGTCAGGCCCTGCTTCCAGTAGAATGACATCTTTGCCATCTTGACTAAGGCGGGAGGCTACGACGCAGCCAGCGAGGCCACCGCCTACGACAACGTAATCAGCAGTTAAGTCAGCCATATTTGGAGGGGTAGTTGGCGAGGAAGGTCAAAGAAATGGGCGGGGAAAGAGGGGGAACAGAGTAGTATAAGTACGGAGTTGGTTGTGAGGAGATGCGGGATGTAAGATGTGGAAAGGTTTGTAAGCAGGTGTACATGTATATAGAGAAGCTAAGGCTCGAGCGAAGACGATGATAGCCTGCTTGGTCCTGGAGATCGATACTTCTTTCTTTCCCACATCATATGTTGGTCTGGAAGGCTGAGGTCGCGCGATTCACCGGATCCTCAGTCCACTCCGCCGGTAGGCTCGGGCATTGTGAGGTGACATGCGTCAATGCAGCACAAAGCTAAGTGGCGCGGCACGGCTCTCAAAGACCACTGCTGCGTGGCACAGCCTACTCTCGCCAGCCATAGTTATACAGTAGCTACATTGACGGCGGGCGCGTTAGCACGTTTTCCGATACAACGGTTGTATGGTCCGATCTCCAATTGGTCGTCCTATGATCGATCTACTGTAGCACTTATGTGACCTAACTTTTCGTATGAGAAGCTGTGAGATACTGGTCTTTGGATACGCGGTGCCTAATGCTGTATGTAATGATGTAACCTTGTATCAGAGACATAAACTACTTTGTGGTGGATAAGCCTATATACCTATGTAAGCCTCCTGGCGGAAAGGGTGGGGGAAATTCGGTAGTTGACATGTGAATAGCAGATCCTTCGCAATAGGCCCTTCGCAGTGCCGAGACCCTTCAAAAGACCCTTCAGGATTAAAAACGTTATATTGTACACAAACATTGTTTGAAGGCTTACAACATAATAGAAGGGTTCTGTACAAACTATTATAAGTGTGAGTGTAACAGTTACATCACCTTGATGTTAAATTGATGTATATCCCTATGATATAACCGATAGACGTGAGTTATAGTCGGAATTAGGATTTAATGAGTTGTTGTTAGATACGTGCTAATGGTCCCTGCTTCTATCGTAGTGGATCGTTTGGTTAACGGCTAGTACAATTTAGAATAAATGACAATTTAATGCAGAGTACTTTCCGTCTGCCAGAATGAAGTCTAGGCGGGGAGGACATGATGTCACAAGCGGGCAAATAGTGTATTACTAGTACAAACGTATACCCAATTAACACTATTGTGAACACCAACTAATTTTTTATTCTCTGTCATTTCACTGTAAACCATGGTATCTAGACTACCTACTTAGTTAGGGAGATTAGAAAGGGCCAAAGAATGCGTCTCATCGTCCATATGGGAGGGTTTCTATGCAAACTCCTCCCTCAAGCTCTCATCAGCATGACTAACACTAGAATACCACTGTCACACAGCATAGTAGGACTCAAGAACCCAAAACCCCATTTCGTGACCCAGATCAGACCCAGGTGCCAAGCGGTGGCAAGCGTCCAAACTGCTCAAGTCTAATTTTAGGACTTTCTCATGAAGTCCCGAAGCGCAGCGACCACTAGCAAGAACACTGACCAGCAATTGGTCCACCGATCGGCCGTTCCCCGCCCAAAGCAGCGGTAAAGGGCATCCCAACGTACAATGTAGCAAATCATCGTGAGGGACAGGCTGACGTTAGCTTATGCTGACTGCGTCTAGCTGGCCTACTGCGTTGCCTCGCCGCAGCACAATGTTACCCCCCCAAAACAGCGTCGGGACCGCTTCCAAATTTCGGCGCATTCGATGTCCGATGGCCATATGGTAAGCGTACTAATAGTGTAGGATTTAGAAGCAGCTCAAGAAGGCTTACGGTCGCTCTCTTGCTAGATTGGGCTTGCCTGCCAATGCATGATTAATGGAGACGCCTGCCCGAGACAGGCAAAAGACCGACATGACCCCGGTCGTGCTTCATCCTTCGTAGCACATTGCACTGCTGCGTTTCGCTTCGTGCCCTCAAACGAATGCCCCAGCCGAGCCAGCATCCGGCGTGTGCGTTATCTTGGTTCAGCGTCAGCAAACTGGCACCTCAGAATGACCGGTGGCGGGGCCACAGACTAGAGACGAGATGCCGGGGTCTGCCGGGGGTAATACAGAGAGGGGATCTGGTGTGTAGTAGTTGGAGCAGAAGCCCAGGAGAAAGTGTTACAGTAGCAATATGTATTATGGGGAGATCCTCGATGCAACCATTTTATACATTGCTTGCTGAACCCCCCTTACCCATAATCGTGAGCTCCTTTTCCTGATACTGCGAGGGCTAGGCTGAGACTCCGTCTAAAGCTGCATGGTCTAAAGTTCGGCAGTGCTCCATACGCCCAAGGATTCTATAACATAGAAGCGACTCGATTCCGTAAATGGCGTCGTGAGATCTCAGGACTTTTCCACTCCGCATGACTTCATGTACAACCCCACCCTCCGCCTCACGCATTCTCACGGCGCGGTGGTCCTGTTCACCAACAGACATTCAAGATGCTTGGACCATATAGTAAAGAGTTGATGATCGGCCTCGCTGTAGGCGCCATCGTTCTGCCCACGATATTTTTTGGACTGAGATTATGGGCGAGGCACTTGCGGCGCACGCGCCTATCGGCAGATGATTGGTTGTGCTTTGCGGGATTGCTCGTTGCATATACTTGCTGCGCTTTGCAGCTCTACGGTGAGTAATTGATCTCCCGAATGAGTATCTTGAATTCGACAGCTCACGCGCGACACAGCTGCTATCGACGGTCAACTTGGCCAGCATCAGAGGCTTGGGCCTGATGGCCAACCTATCCTCGATGATCCGCGATTCCTGGTTTTCGAAAGGGTGAGTAGCGGGTACGGACTGGATCGCATAAAAGAATGAAACTGACGATATACTCTCCAAGACCAAACTCGCCGTGAATGTCCTCAGCCCTATTGGCTTTGGGCTTGTGAAGGCCTCGATTGTTGTCCTCTACGAGGGGATCTTTCACAACATCCGGCCCTTCCGATATTGCGCCTATGTTATGCTCGGCCTTCTCTTCGCATGGTCTCTCTCTTTCTTCTTCTCCAACCTATTCATTTGCTATCCCGTCACGGCTCTCATCGAGCCCTTTTACGGCAAGAAATGCGTTGATAGAGCTGCCGTGTTCCTGTCGACGCTGGTAACGGATCTGATTTTCGACATCCTGATCCTACTTATGCCAATCCCCGTAGTCTTGCGGCTACATCTGCCGCGGAAGGATAGACTCGGTGTGCTCGGAATGTTCCTACTTGGCGCAACGCAAGTACCAGCCTTCCAACGTCTCAGAGAGCACGAATTGCTAACAGCTTTCTTCAGCGTCGTCGCCGTCAGTATTGCTCGTCTTGCCCAGCTACTAGAGGTCAATTCCCAGTATCTTAAATTCGCCTACGATCAAACTTGTACGTCATTACCAGAGGATAGTGTAGTGGATTACCGAGAACTAAATGATCTGTATAGATTACACATCGCCAGCCTTTTTCTGGGCCAACATCGAATTATCCGTTGCGATAATATCGGCTTGTCTTCCAACACTCAAGCCTGTATTGAGCTTTTTCTTCCCTTCACCTCCAAAGCCTCAATCAAAGCAAACAGACTATATCAAAATCACCGAGCGACAAACTTCCCATTCGCGCGGTTCACGTGGGTCGGACAATTACTCCACAGAACCTGGCAAGGGTTCAATACCATTGCATGCCTATGAACCAGAGCCTTAGGGTTGAGTTTCCTTAATTAAAAGACAGAAAGAAAAAGAGAGAAAAAAAAAAAAAAAACTTAATTCCCCGATACCAGTTTCCGCAAACTATTCAACTCTAATCGAGTTGGCTTGTTCCAATATTCCGATATATCACGTGTATATTAGTGGCTGTTGACAACAATAAGTCATTAGCCAAATCTATAGAACAATGGTCATGGAGAACAGGGCACAGCCCCAGCCAAGGATTGATGAGATATGAGGTGTTTTTACACGATGTTAGGCGAGATATTCATTGGCAGCCAGAATATAATTACTACAACTTTCCACCCAACTTGATAAGATGACTTTGAATTCGTAACCAATTAGTCGTATAGATGATCTGGATCGGACTGGCCCGTTAGAAACGGTTAGATCGCAAGACTATCTCCCCAGAGCTCGGAGATATGGTGGGCTGATATTCGTCAGGGTGGTGTCTCTTTCTTCTGCGCTCACTTCAGCTACATTATTAGCTCATGCCAAACCTTGAAATTTACTGTTTGTGGAAGTCGCCGCGTCGATAAACTCCAGTCAGATCATGCGTGAGGAGAAGCATGCATCCACTACACTACGCGGCTTAGCCGGGATGTCCACCTACCACGTGGACATAGTAACACATGTGCCGCTTATGGACATCGAGAACTCAGCTTTTGTAGCCTCAGGTATCAAAACAGTTGACCATATTGGTTGCATTTGATCACAATTCTTGTTAGCTGCAAGTGGCGAGTTAGCTATCATCTCAATTGGATGTCTCTCATAGGATTGCGGACATGTGCCCACACAACATCGATAGCGTAATGAGCGAACGGTGGAGCACCGAACTCCTGCCCGCATTGAAAAGAGGAGGAGGAGGCGAGGGGGCACGTACCGAATGTGGCGGCCCAGGTCCGTCCCCTGCAGATGTACCCCTTCAGACACGTGGGATCGATCAGATCCGCGCCAAGCTCGAACAATAAATACGGTCTGTGGAACGTCTTCGTTCACTCGAATGTAATGTGGTAGCGTGGGATCTTGACACTACGTTGTTACCTTCTCTGTCTGTCAAAGCCATGAAGTTCACCAGTCGATTCTTGTGGGCTTGCGCCTTCACAGGACTAGTCTTCGCGACTGGTAACTGCAGTACACTCGTTCAACGCTTGCAGACTGGATTATCACCGCAGCTGTCGCAAAACAATCTCATCTCTACGACAGCGCCGGCGCGATGGAGTGATTTTGACGCCCCGAATCCGGGCGTCGTGGTCAACGTCAGGACTGAATCGGACGTCGTAGCTACGGTAGGCATACACGATTCTGACACCAACCCGTCTTCTTGCCATAACAATCTCAAAAAGTACACGCCGGCATTGATACTAATTATATGGCATATAGGTCAAATTTTGCACAAAGCAGAACATACCCTTTCTGGCCCAAAATGGGGGCAATGGATGGGCAACCACTTTTCACTTGGGGAAGAACGGTTTGCTCATCAATCTGGCCGCCTTAAACCAAGTCACATTCAACGCGAACAAGACCCAAGTCACAATTGGTGGGGGGTCCACCGTCAGCAACACGATTAACAAGGCCTACGCCGCCGGAGCTCTGGTGCTGACAGGCAATTGTAACTGCGTCGGCGCCCTGGGAGCCACCCTGGGCGGCGGTTACGGTAATCTGATGGGAATGTATGGGTTTGCAGTCGACAATGTCCTTTCCCTCCGCGTTGTAACCGCAGACGGCAACATTCGCACCGTGACTGCTCAATCTGATCCGGATCTATTTTGGGCTCTTCGAGGCGCAGGACCCAATCTTGGAATCGTAACCGCTGCGACGCTCAAGTCAAGCCCTGCATCAACGGCAGACTTCCAAGCCTGGAGGGGTGACTTGGTGTTCACCGAGGACAAGCTAGAAGATGTCGTTCAGGCTATCGAAGAACTCGTACTCACCCCAGATACGGTTATCTTTCTGTACCTCCTCGCAGATAGCACCGGTGCCCCGGCCGTAGTCGCCTCACCATTCCAATACAAAGGCAACGCCACCACGGGACGAGCAGCATTTGCAAGCCTATACGCCCTCGGTCCTGTAGCGGATACTACTGAAGTCGTACCATATAATGAATGGAATGCCGGATCGGACGCGTTGTGCAAGCGCGGCGATTTCAAGCCTGGCTTCGCTGCCGGATTCCAGCATATGATCCCGTCCACATGGCGCCAGATATGGGACGCCTATGTCGCTTTCCAGAAGCTGCCCGGTGCGGCGAGCACCGGCGTGCTTCTCGAGGCATACGACCTGACTAAGGCCAGGTCGGTGCCTTCTAGCTCATCGGCCTTCCCTAACCGCAACGTCAGGTTCAACGCCTTCGCTATTCCTTGGTACACCAACTCGTCCCTGGACCCGCAGGCTGCGGAATTTGGAAACAAGGTGCGCGACCTGCTGAGAGTTACCAGCGGCTTGCCTCGTAATCAAACGTACGTCTGCTCCTTTGACTTTTGCATGTTGCTCAGTTCGCTTGCCCTTCGGTTACTAACATCCATCTCAGTTATATCAACTTCGGTTACGGAGACGAGGCGCTTGATGTGGTCTACGGGGATAACGTGCCTAGGCTGCAGTCTATCAAGAAGCGATACGACCCGAAGGACGTGTTTAACCAGTGGTTTAATATACATTGAGACGTCATGTAACACGTCTACCCTGTACAATGCATAGTAATGTTTTATAAAAGGACTTCTTATCATTACCGGACTACGGAGGGCATCTACCGATGCGAATAGGATATATAGGCACAAGGTTTCAATGTACTTACTGCATACATCTCACTCGTACGATCAAGCTACGCTGATACTACATCGGCATGGTTCATGCGCAATGTGATTCTTGGGAGGTCTTAATACTACCTCGTGGGCGCCCACCTCGTCACCTGCGAGTTTCTGTAACACGGTCGGCGAAATCCCACCTTGTGCTGGAACGCACCAGGAAGGCGAATAATACGGAAACAGGTTTCGGAGCGTCAGGTTGTGCCGATCGGGAAGTTACGTAGCCAACTGAGATGGTCCCGAAATTCCTTGGAATCATCTTATCCAGTTCCACTGTTGGCACACAATTAGTCTGCTGCGCCGTCAACATGCGTGGGTACCGAATCCTTCGTTCTGCAAGCTCCTGCATACGGCAAAGTCGAACAATGCTACGGTCTGCGAGCAGCAGCTCATCTATAACGATCCTACTATGTATGCATGCTACGTAATTGGCCTTCTTGAGCCGAGTTAATGTTACCGTAACAGTTTCTCTTCTTATTACACCTCTTATACTCGTTATCTGATGAATTGAGGTATAACTACCCGTATGTTATATCTAGATATTGACATGGATCGGGGATACTATCGATTTCGTGCATGCAAGCTAACGTTTAAGCATAAGCTTACCATACCCATTCCGCCAGAAACCAAGAGGGTTCTCCAGATCCCTGCTTGCTCCTTACTATGTAGGTTTAGCCTCATCGATTACTCTAGACTATACTAAGTTTAGTCCTGCTGGGATGAAGAGAAGCGTTACATAACCGTGGGATACAGCCGTGTGACCAGATTCGAGCGGTATCTTCCGTTCTGTAGCCACAGATAGCGCCACAAGTGTTAAAAAACACTACATGGTATGTTACGTAGGGCTTGGTAGGTGGGCAGCAAACAGCCGGCAAGCCCGTCTGGTTATGACACTAGAAGTTCTAATCAGAACCTTTTTGTATTAGTTAATTCGAACCACAAGCCGGACTGTGACCTAAATTGGTGACTCGCCACGTGGATTCCACAGAAGCTTGCCGTTTTGCGAGCAGAGACCCGGAAAAAGAGTAATGCCCGTTAGTATCCCTTTAGGGACCCGAGAGACCCTTCTCGGCACCTTGACTTCAAAAGCGGAAAATTGGGGCTTCACATAGCTAAATTGGCGTGATCCGATCAGCGTATCATGCTCGGGTCAATACTCGGATAATAGTGTATCTAGTCGTCTAGATATGCAAGCCGTCCACTTTTGAGTTAAAGTCGCCATCGTATCTCTAAATGGATAGTGTATACCAGGGATAATAGTGTATGATTCTGGTTGGTATGAGTTTCTACAACAGTACTTCGTAGACAGTCTTGAGTTGTAGGATGTTAGTCTCGCAAGGGTTTTCTGTAATTGCGAACTCCACACTAACATACTTATAGCAATTATAGTACACATTCGGGAAGGACACGAGGTCATAACTAGTCCTCCCGAACCAGGTTCTGTTGTTTGCACTAGCATTTAGGTCCGGGGAAAGTAAGCACCTACCCAGTATAGGTAAATGCTTGAACAAGCATGGGAAATCTCCGAGATTCGTGATTCTGAACCGGAATCAATACTTGGCAGGCACTTCTGCACAGACCGTATGCACGAAACCTGGTCTAAACTGGCCGGATTACCTCATTCGTTTGCCCAGGAATTGTTAGTGACTGCTATCAGATAGTACAATCATTAATTAGTATAGCTATTCAATAAGTGAAAGTGGACAAATTTATAGATCAAACTAAATCATGAAGAGGCGGATATGGATACGAGATATCGAGAGGAGTCCGGGATAAGTTTAATGATTCCGCGCAGTCGATAATGAAGACAATGTATAGCTGTTGGGATAAACAGATTTTTACTACGTTGGGTCTAAGATAGATGAGATTATTTGTTATGATGTTGAGTCTATATTCATTGAAGCCTCACTAAGGGGCTTGGGGCAATGCTATCAGCAATAATATTCTCCATCAGTTCTACTATAACTCCTATACTCTAGGTAGGCAACATATGCCTGTTGTTGCGCGAAGGTCTCTGATACCACCTTCGTTGACGCCATCTAGTAATACAGTAAGCCTCTTTCTCCGTCTGTGAGCCTGTGCGTTGTTATAAGTTCCCTCCTTGATTTGTCCACGTTCTGTTTTTGTATTGGTTGCGTATGGTACTATTTTCCAAGAATTTGCTCTATATTCTGAAGATCACCCTGCTGATCATCATCCGACACGACTGTTGGTTGCGATGCCGCTTCCGTTACAATGAACGCAAGTGTGCATAGCTGGGGCTAGCTTGTTAAGGAGATTCCGATACTTTCGTAACAAGGTCTTTAGGTACTTTTACTTACATTCATCATTAAGATCTTGACGTAGCTCTTGGAGATAACATGGTGTGATTAATGATGTTCGTTTCGAAGGGTAACCCCTTTTTCATTACGCTATGTATCGGTACCAATAAATTTCGACTTAGGAAAGGAGAGCAGGCCTGTGACCTCGGAGCCTTAGTATTAAGGCTTCTTTTAAAAAGGCAGTAACTCCGAGCAGCATATGCCAAACCCAGACCCAGCAAGTTAATTGGCTTATTTACTAGCTACTATAGTTGCCTTTGGATGTTATTTTGTTTATCTGACAACTACCTAGGCCACAAGGGCCACGCCGCAAGGTTATAGGGAGTTTTGTAGCCGTGGAGAGGTTCATTAGTAATTCCCGAACTCGGTGCTTCATTATGCCAATAATAATGCTGCGCCAGACATGGGACGAGATACACTGTTATCTAGTTGAATTTGGTTGTGTCCTGTAAAAGATACCACTTTACTGGATTCAATTTGACTGGGCTCAATATCCTTTAGCATTTACCCTTATCGAGGCTGAGCTCCGTTCATTGTAAAGTTATAGTCTGGTATTGGTGGTTAATAAAGTATTGTAGCTGTTTGCATCTCTGTGAACTAAGAAAATCAGTGTATTACTTGTCCTAAGCGTTGTAGTATTACACTCCATAAATTATTAAGAACATTATGCATAGGAGCCCGTCAGAAAATCAAATTCTGTTAGAGTTGGGAATCGAACCCCAAGACCTCACAAGAGAATATACAATTCGTTACGTACGCGAGAAATTGACGAGTATTGTTAAGGATGAGGCAGAGAGAACTTCAAAGTGTCAATTATAACCAGAGCAAACAGAATAGCTAGTTAATGAAGTCTCTCAATGTTCAGAAGGCATTTAGCTATAAAATAACTAATTTTTCTAGGTTCTTTCAGACGACGTCAAAGATGGTGACCCCCTTAAGTAGCTTCGTGGCCGTTTTAGAAGCCATGCCCACCAATGCTTTCCAGTTGTCACGACCTCTGGATACTAAAGGCAACGTAGGGGTAAGTCTTGAATACTTGTTGTCGCACAAGGAGCTCCAACATCTACATCTACAAGCTAGAGATCTATATACAAAATGCCCTCTTTGTTCTGTCACTCTAGGGAGGCGGTATGCAGCTGTAGGTATCGCGAGGCTTCGCGAGAGTCTGACACCAGTTTTTTGAGAAGATACTTGAGCACCTAAACCGATACTAAGATAGCCGGGAAGTTCAAACCACGCTTCTCGTCATCTGTGCTTACTAGTCGTTGCCGCTTTCAATTCCTGAGTTGATACCACCTAATAAAACCAAGATCGCATAGGCTTGCCAGGAGATTAACACGCCTTGCAGGATCATGGAAAAGAAGACCTCATGATTGATTTACTAATCTTATGATGATTATTAGGGATATCGAGGTCGATTTTATTCGTAGTTCTATTGGAGGAGTATCTAGTAGAAAGTTACCTAGATAATCTCCACCGAGCTGCTCCCGATGATTCTGGTCCGTATCTCTATGTGTCACTTTATGACAACCTATATCAAGACTTCAGGGCACGGCAGCGTATATAAGCCGTTGTATTACGTAAAGAAGGTTAATGAAATAAGAGGAAAGAGAACGCAGCTTCTAGCGAAACTCGCTAGAATCTGTTGAAACGACTTGAACTTCTCGAAGGTTTCTGGCAGAGAAAAAACTGGGATTATTCTAACTCTCAATTTTCAATATGTCCCCTTTTTGAATTAAAAATGACATGAGTCACCGGAATCTACGTGTCGCTTTTCGGACATACCTGAACGATCAAGTTTCCATTTCTCTATTATCTTCTAGGTTTTTAATGTTAACTCAAGGTTGTTGGCTGGTGATCCTGATAACAGGAATATTTCGCCGGATCTCATTATTCCAATTTTAGAACTCATTAAGGCGTGCTGTCAAGGGTAGCAGACCCCAATTGAGCCCTCCCTCTAGAAATCGAGGGCTGCTCTACGATACGGGTATATTTTCATTCAAATATCGAATGGATAACTCAGGCCACCCAGTGTTTTATTAAGCATGGAACGGATGTTAGCTCACTACCTGTAATCAATGGATTAATATGTAATAATTTTACAAGAATTATCATGCTTCCTACATGAATGCTATAGAACTACTGACAATTTTCTTCGATCTAAGAACTGCCTTGGTATAGGTGCCTTTGGAGGGTTTTCGATGAATAGGATCACGTCTAAGCTTCGCATAGGATTACGAGAATAGCTACAATGTGACCAGGCGATTCTTTAATGGGGACGAGTTTACCATTGCACAATAAACGGGGGAGTTAATACTATTGATCTAGGATGCCTATTACGAAGGAAAAGGTCATAAGGTTATTCTATCTAGCTCGATTTTGGGCAAATGGGGTGGCGTGATACGGTCTCAGGAGACACTGACGCTCACTCTCGGCATGTATTTCAATATTGTGACGGAAAAACGACGCCGTTACCGTCCAGATGACAGTAACGGTATATAATGCACGCCCGCAACAAATATCATGTGAGTAATCAATAATATGGGCAGTTCGCATATTCAGATGGCCTGATCGCGAGAATAGGCAATGCGAATCGAGACAGACAAGACGAAGCAAGTGGATGAAAGCAATAGGTTGGCTAAAGGAAGGAAAGGACTAAACTTGTCATGGCCTTCTCTGGTAGATTATTGCAAGATTTTTGTTTGCGTAGGGTTGTAGGCCATATGTGTAACACTTCCCCAGCGCTCATCTCTTGTTACACACGGGAGGCTGGCGGCGAAATGTATATATTATAGCCTCTACGTTGGAGTGTAGTCATTCTAACCTTCACACTTGGATTATTCAGCGGGATGAATGAGCACCACTTTACTCTCGCAGCATCAATTTTCAAGGTCTAAAAGCCGGCGTATCTCCAAAGTACTCATATCTTAACTTCAATTCTTGAACACATAAGAGCTTTAAATCTCCCTTACCAGGAAATCCATCAGCGACAAGATTCAAGGTCACCGCTAACTGCTATGCCCACTCTTCTGTCGGCTCTAATGGGGTAACGTCATCTAACTCTATTCTGACTGCTCCTGTGACCGCTCGTCTTGTGACTCCAATAGGACAGTACCAGTTATCGTCAAAGACAAGTCCTAGAACTACTGCCCTCCTTACTGCACTCCCTCCTCCCATTCCCAAGCCGGCGACAACGTCATTCCCTCGATTTCCAAACCTACCACTGAAGATCGGGGAGATGATCTGAAAGTTCGCTCTGCCAGGGCCCCGTGTGCGCTATCCCCCCTCCCGCCACAGCACCCTCCATAACCCTGTCTACTTTAAGGCGCTTTCACAGATCTGCTTTGAGTCTTGACGTGTTATGAGAGAAGCAGGCTACGGATTAATCTGGGCTTGTGATCCAAATCTTCCTAAGAATGGGGTTTGGTTCTCTGAGAAGCAAGGGGACAGGGTGGCGAGTTTCTCGGATATGTGGTTCTGCGATCTCATAAATATAAAGGAAATACCCCAGTGCAATTTTTGAATATTATCGCTAAGAGTTTAGTGAAATAATTTAAAAATTAAGTTTTAATTATAAATAAAAGATTTTTAAGCATAGTATATATACCAGGGATTACTTGGACTATAGTTGACCCATTACAGCAAAAATCGATTCTGCCTAAGATTGGAGTCAACGAATACTCGTGGATAGTCATGATAATAAGCAATAAGAAGCGGTAATATCCGTTTAAGCTTCCTGTATTAACACTAGCGACTGTAATAGACAGTTAATAGAATTATAGGAATGGAGGCCTAAACATATCTCGCATTTACGTTACTCTATCAGGAGTAACACCTTCGTAGAAGCAATCTCACTTTAAACAGGAGTTTTCTCTATATGCATGCTTATTTTATTGTTCTACACGCACGTATGCCTTGTAATAACTGAGGGATTAGCTACGAGCATCCCCTCATTGAGTTCTACAAACTTCAATATCAGGGCCCCCGATATTGAACTGAACGATAGATCCAGGGCTAGAGTTTGAAACTAAGTTTCAATACTGGTATAG
Organism: Xylaria sp. Z34; assembly: GCA_037356055.1. NCBI lineage: Eukaryota > Fungi > Ascomycota > Sordariomycetes > Xylariales > Xylariaceae > Xylaria > Xylaria sp. Z34. Next base: position 127,667 of record JBAWJW010000042.1, on the reverse strand, counting down.
TTGAAAACGTTCAAGGACTGACGATGCATCATCTCAATTTTGGCGAGGATAAGCGCTTCTGGGATGTGGAATTGAGCTGCGGCAATAAGAATGGATACTCCACAGCCACTTCTTACACTAGTCTCCCTGACCAGAGAGAGGACTGAAAGTAGGTTTGGAGGTACGAGTCAGCTTCCTGGGCTCAGTATAGCGGGCTGCAGGTCACTCAAAAAAGATATCGAGATGAAAGAGTTCGACGAGGACTGGTAGACTAGCTTGGCAAGCACTCGTATATAGACAGTAGATATTAACCTTGGATCATTGTCGAAGTTGCAACGTGATCTATGGTCGTTGGTCATTGCTGTTAGAGTATCAACGGGGAAAGGTTGCAAGGAGAGCGAACATTTACGCAACTCTGCTGTAAACAATGTCTGGTTGTTTCGCTCACGCTCTTGCTATTTCGAGAATACAGAGGATTCAGGATACAGTAGGTCCTAGGGAGCTAGTATACCTCCGAAACACTGACAAATTACGCTTGTGATGGAATTGCTGACATCGAATGCAATGTTGTGTTGTAGTGCATGTCTTCGACATGGGCAAATAGTTTCCCCTACCATATTTGAACAGGTCAGCAGAGGCTGGGCTAACAGTTCATACCACGAGGACTGCACTACTGAACTGCATGAAGTTATCAGAAAGATATTCACACAACATCCACGCGTGAGCAAGGGCTTTGGCTTCACTATAGCGATGACACCGGACTCTATGTGGTATGGCTTTAAGGGCATGTGTGACGATCTCATCAATGTCGACAAGGTGAGGTTTACTCCGACATCGCAACCACCCTAGACGCTTACGCGGGCTCTTGCGGCAAATGAAAACGCCACGATCTGAGAATCTGGGGTTATCGGGCGGCCCTGCACGTCTTTGTGGCATTGCGATTGTCAAGCTCAAGACAAGGGCGACTTTAGGATATACATGAACCATGACAACCTCCAGAGGCATCGGATAAACGCACAGACACGAGAAGGAGCATAGAGGAATCGACGGGCTGAGCAAAGGATAACAATTTGAGAACAGATTCTAACAGGCGCTTACGTTCTGCTCTGACGAAACATCACTGAAATTACCGTAATCAAAAGGTGAAAAAGGAACGGGATTTCATGAGATTTGTTTAGGATGTCGAAGGCGAGGTCGCAAGCATTCCTACTTCTGTTGATAGGTAATGTCAGCTTACAGTAGATCTTTTCAACAGCAAGACACTTCCTCCGAGTAGGACCAACATGCATATATGAATTAGGTAGCGACGTCATGCATTGCATGCGCTTAGGTGTAGCTGATGAATATTTTCTGTTGGATCGACAACATCTGTAGTATTTCCCTCTTTTTCTTTTTTTAGTGATGGAGTGAATCAGGGGCTAAGGTTAAGCCCCAGAGTCACAAAGGGTGAGAATACCTAATTTGCAGAGGAGCAAAGATAAGTACTTAGTGAGTGTGACGATGAGGCGATATTACGTAAAGTTGCGTTTTGACACAAGATATGGATTCCGTTGATCGAATGAACGTATGATGTGCCCAAGTCAATAGCCGCGGTTACATATAATACGGTTATTATACTTGATGAACCCAATCTCGTAACCTACATATGGGTGGATATGAAACGAAACGCGGCTTCTCATCTAAATGGATAGGTACGGCTTATTAGCATGAAAGCTCCGCCGATAGTATCTAGTTGGGGGTCTGATTAGGTGGCAATAGCGTACTGACAAAAGATCACTAATAGGCTAACAGCCAAACAATGCCCCGAACCGTGAGGCCCCTCGTGCAAGATGAAGCACATCTGAAACCAAGCACAAGAGAGCGGACCTAGACCAAACTATCGTCGTCGTCGTCGATATCTCCGTCGACTCATTGCGAAACCAGTGGTGACGAAGTCTTTAAAGCATTGCTCTTCTGCATGGTAATGCGCACTTTACCTCACACTGGCTTCACGATTCATGTCAAGCATGACGTTGGGGTTGGCATGACACAACACATGAGGGCGATTCTGAGATTGAGCTAGTGCTTTCTTGTGGCTCGCTGTAGGTTTGATGAGATTAGATACGATTCGAGAAGATAGAAATGAAATGTCAGGTGATGACAGCACACTGTGCTGCTGTCAATATATAAAAAAAAATCGATAGCAATTTCTAGCGCGGAACAAACCCAACCGGTCGGGACTTTTAAGCCCACTGTAACATGACGTGTAGCTAGCCTACCTGATAGCTCGGATAGCACGTTCTACTGCCAATTAACAGGGGAGTGGGGCCCTTCTGACAAAGCAACTCGGGTGCGCCGAGGACGGAAAGATCCTTGGAGCTTGGCGGTCTCTCCAGGCAGCTTAGCTCCAAGGTCGGGGTGCATTGTCCACTGGCGCGTCATCCCATCAACGGGCAATTTTCAGTGCAACATCTGATTTTGACAGCCACTTTAAGTTATTATTATTATTATTACCTACGCCCTTCACCACTTTGCTTATTCTAATATACCGTCTTCGTGCACACTTTTTTTGCTTCCTTCTTCCCGTCAATAAACAACACCATCACCCACATATATTGTTTCTTTTGTCCCCGTCTTTTCATAGAGCTCAGACATTCGGCGCATCTCTGCTGGGCCCGGCCTCCTCAAATATCCGGTCTGAATATTCGGCACAAAGTGTCCATCGGCGCTACGGATTACCTGCCAACGGTAAATTCGAGTCCTTGACAAGCTACCTTATCTATCCAGCAGCCTGCCATTCCAAAAGAATCCGGGGAAGTGGACCAAATCTTCCCAGCCCTTCTGTTGCCGTCCACCACCACCTCTCTTTCTGTCTCTATTTTCATTAATTCTGCTTCTGTACCTAAGTAGTAGACTCGTTCATTCTCGAGGTTCTCACAAACCAACCTGATTGGGAATTGGAGAACGAAGGAGCTTTGGAGCTTTGGAGCTGTGGTTTTGATTCTAGCTGCTGGCTGCTGGACCCCAGCCACGACCCAAGTTCCCCGCTTGCTCGGCCTCTTCTTGTTCGTCGTCTCATCTCTTTTTCTTATCTCGGCTTCCCCGCGAGGATCCAAGACTCGATCAGACGACGGGCGAGCGTGCTCTTCCTCCAAGCCGTGTCTTCTATTCTTCCCGGTTAATTGTCAACCACGTCCAGTCGTGGTGTTGCTACGCTTATAATTCTCCCACTCTCTTAATAATTTTTGACGACGAGCCCGTCATCAGCTGCGTCATCGACCAGTCCAGTCCAGTCGTGTTCCTTCCTCTCGTCTGCTTTGCGGCTTTACCTGGTATCTTGAAATCACCTAGCAAAGGGTTCTGTGTGCATTGCTGTCGCCGTCGTTACCATGTCGGAGCATCAATGGCCAGAGTCGATGCGTAAGCGGATGCGAGAAGAGGAGGAAGACGGCGCCGCCAATGCCCGACTTGGCTTTACTGAACATCGCAACGTAAGTGTCATGGGTTCAGTTTACCGTCTCTTGTGATGTAGTCCACCAATGGTCGTCAGGCAATCCCTGTCCAGTGCGGCCTTGACAGCTCCTTGACAGCTTAATGGAAATGAGCGAGGGAAAAGTATAATAGCTTACTGTTTATTAGAAACGCATCCAGACTCTACCGGTGCGAACGTCGCCGCGAGCACCGCGACACAAACGATGGACGGGCCCTTTGGACTTCCCGTCAAATAACACCATCACGCCCTCCAATTCCGATTCCGACCCAGAAGATGCGCAGACGTACCAGGTGTCGGCGATGCCGCCAATGGACGTTGACCAGGATGCCGATATGGTGGTTGATGGCCCTCTTGGGCCCGACTCGCTCCAGTCCGGTTCTGTGCGACACGGCTTGATTGCCCCGAACGCCGCCGGACGAATGCCGACGCCTATCCACTGCACCTTTGCAGCTCAGGTTCGCGGCAACAATTGGGGCGCCGCGCCATCCGCAAACGAGGGCAATAGTGCCGCCATGATGCACAGTGGCAACGCTTCGGCCTCTTCTCAACAATACCCGCAGCAGGATCCTTCGATCCCCCGGTCACTTGACGCAACAACAGAGTGGTCTATGGTGCAGAACCGCCGCTTACCGTCGCCTATTAGTGAAAATGGCGGCGAGGATGCGCCGGGGAGTCCCAGCATGGTGCTCGACAACTGCTCGCCCGTCATGTCCCAGCTACAACGCCCCATTCTACCGCATATGCCACACACAACAAATCCACATGCGATGCCGCTTCATCCTAATATCCGCATGTCTCCGCAACCTGCCGACGACGCCGCCATGATGGATACCGATGGTGGCTCTCCCTCTTCTGCGCCAGCCACACCTTCACCACGCGGAAAGTATGGTCATACTCGCAGCAAGCACACCCTCAACAACTGGACAGTTCAACCCGGCATGAAGAAAAGTCTCAGTATAGGATACCGAGCCGACTGCGAGAAGTGCCGTTTGAAGATTCCGGGACATTTCAACCATATCATCCTCTCGTAGGACGGGGAAGACGGCACAAGGTGTATTTGGCATCGAGACATGATCAACGCCGACGTTCGACCCAATCATCTCATGCTTTGTCCAGCACGAAGTAGGGCAGATGTTTTCAGATCGAAGATTCAGGATGATGTCTCTTTGCCGTCCAAGTTCAGTGCCAGATCGCTAAAATCTCGGCTTCACAAAGCGCAGACACGACATTCTTGTAGAGACAGACATACTTGCGATACCGAGTTCTGTGTCTCCAGCACCCTGCCTCTGGAAGAAGCTGTCTGGACTCTGGGCCTCGGGAACCAGCAATCGGAAATCTGCTGTCTTGATCCCATCGCCCATCTTGCTGTTCACACGGCATGACTTACATTTCTCTTTTTATCACCTGACCCCTCCCCACGAACTGCCAAAGTCATGGGATGTTGGGAATCACTCGCTATATATGTTATAATACTCCACTCTTTCTGTTTTCCATCCGCAGCTGCACATACATTCTCTTTTCATAAATCGCCCTTCGCCCACCGGTCATTCATTTTTGTTCTCACTATACCCCCACTGGCACATTCTTTCTGGCATTTTCGGGTTCGAGTATCTGTCTAGAGACGGATGGTACATCACATAGCATACACATAGCATAAACACAGCATCATGTGGGGAGCGGCATGGGGGAAATACGGAGGCACTCGGGGAACAAACAAACAAACGGAACTGGCCCAGAACCACACACAGCGGAGGGGGAGTTAATTTGTCGCTTTCTTCTAGCTATAGGCGTTTTTAGACGGCGACGGCGTTAGTATTGGGCTGTCGACAGATGTTGACAGGGAAGCCCAGTTACCTGGAGCGTTTTGATTTCGTACCTGCATTGCTTCACATGCACAGACTATGGCTTCTGGGATTATCATCCCGGTGACAAGATTAATATACTGGCTGTACGCTCTGAGTTTCCTATTGTTCGTTTATGTAATATGCAGATCTGTTTGTCTTGTAAGATGATGTTGCCTAACAAGCATAGATACGAAAGGGTTGTAGTTCAGTATGCCACATGGATTGCTTTGGTGCGATGGTAGATAATTCAAAGGAGTAGAACGACATGAACGCCTAATGAATGCACCGGCCGTCTAGTGTATACATATGATGATATACCTATTATGATACAAAAAGCTCCTCCTCGTATAAGAAGAAGGGATATATAGAGGTCATGCGTTCCCACAATCCTATCCCGTGTGTGCACGCATTTCAGCCATCCTGCAGGCCAGGCAGGCCGCGAGCCTCGCCAAACACATGACCGCACCACCGCTCCTTTTCGATAACAATGTAGTTGCACATGCTTTCTTCCAATGAGCATCCGACAATGGTATAGTTTTCGCAGACCTACCAAAGCCAGCCCTTCTTCTTGCCGCTGCCCTCGGCATCGAGCCCGACCTGGTCCAGCGTGCCGCCCCTCCGCTGATTGTCCCGCTCAGTCGCAAAGGCAGCCTTGGCCTTGTCGCGGAACGTGTCGCCGACGTTTTCATGGGATGTGGTGGTGGTAGTAGTAGTAGTGTTGGTACTCCGCCAGCGGTCATCAGCAGTCTGCGCATCATCTTCCTTCTTGAGCCCGCCAAACAACCACCCCGTGACACCACCGCCTTTCTTGTCCTCTTCTGTCGTGGAAGTGGTGGCGGTAGTGCTTTCTCTCCCGCCGGCGGGCGCGGGGCTCTGGGGTGCGGAGAGGATGGAGGGCAGGGCGATGCCGGCCTCTTTCGCCTTGGCGGTGGCGTCCTCTACGAGGGCGACTTGCTCGTCCGTCGCCGTGCCGGTCATGTAGGCTAGGCGCGCGGCCTCCAGACTGTCTTGTCTCAGCTGCTTCTGGAGCGCGAAGAACTCGTTGCGGCGCTTGCGGTTGTACATCATCATGTCGGCTGTCGCGTATACTGTGACGAGGAGGGCGATGCCTGGGAGGGGGTACGTTAGTTGAGGAGGGTTCAAACGTGCGAGTCTTCGTCTTTACGGTTCGGGTCGGGTTAATTGATTGTTGAGAAGACATGACATCGGCGAGACGAGGGTGTAATCGACAGCCCATCTCAATTTCAATCGAATCGCCCCTCCTGTCCCTGGATAAACAAGAGACGCAAAACCCCCCAATCGATCAAGACAAGCAGACAGACAGACAGACAAGACATACCACTGAACCCAATCAGCCCCATGACGGTGAACTTATGCGCAGCATCAAACAGACGCCGCGAGCCACCGATGACCCGGTCCATGCGGGAGACGCTGTGCTGCTTGGCGGCGAGATGGGCGGCGCGCAACCGCCGCACCCGCTCCTCCATCGTCTCCTGCTGCGGTATCGCCCTCCGCGGCAGGGCCTGTTGCTGCTGCTTTTGTACCTGTTGCACCGCGGCGGCGACATTGGGACTGCTGGCGGACTTGGTGTTGGCGTGTGGTCGGTTGGAGGTGAAGCGTGTAGCGTCGGCCACGGTGCGCGGGCTACTGCTATTGCTGCTGTTGCGGGCAGCCATGATTTTTTTATTTTTGTTTTTTTTATTTCTTATCTATCTTTTTTTCCCCTGTCGATCTTATATTGGTCGGAATCTCATTCGGAAATCGGTACGTCGCAATGAATTGAAGGTTCGGAATCGAGGGGTCGTCGTAACCGTGGCGGTGGTGGTGATCGGTGGCCGCTGGGAATCGGAATTACTTATTAACGTACGATCTCTGATTGAAGCTGAATTTTTTGGAGCTTCGTTGGATTGGATGGAGCTGGCTCCGATGATGCTAGTTGCGGGTACGTACCCTTCGTCAGTTCAAGTGGGTTGGTTCACAGTGAAGGGTCAGGTGGGTCTAGATATCCCGTTAGACAGATTCTCTTATCAGCACCGATTTGAGGGAACCGGATAACGGTGCCCCTCCATGTCTTAAGTTGTTATGTCGACAATCTACATAGTACAGTCAGCATCTAATCTACCAAGTGAATTAGGGCCAGCCACTCACAATATCGGTGCAGCCAGAAATATATCACATAGACGGTATTGCCGACGCATCTGAGTTGCGAGATTCTAACGTTGATTGAGGAAATAAATTGAGCTAAGCTATACTAAGAAACTATTATATGATGCGGAATTACGGTTCGGTCTTGCAATCAGCATACGTAGAAGTTGAGAGCGACTTCGCTCGCTTCTGAAGTTCAGCTTTAGCTCGCTAATAGCAATACTCTCTTCTATGAATTTAATCTAGTTTGAGAGCGACAGCCGCTTTACCAAAGTGCCTGCTGATACAATCACAATATCGGTGATAAAACATGATCTATCTTGAGTTTGCTTTTTCGACGTGACAATTGGCCCTGTGAGACGGTATAACAACAAATCTCTGTGTCGACTCGATCTTCTTCTAATTCCTTTCTTCACTTGATCTTAGTCATGATTCCAATCTAGGTCTTACTTATTCCAACTTGGTCTATATAAGCATATGGTTTTCCCTTACTCAAAAGCCAAACTACTGTATGTCAGTGATAATAACAAATACTTCTCAAGAACCGGCCTCTATCTACTTCCGCATCATGCAGATGACGGAGCGCAGTTAATCACGTCTTGGAAACTGTGACTATGCTGCACTCGCCTGCAACAATTGAATGGTATCTCATTGCTCATTGCTGCTCACCTTGGTCGTTACTCCGAGATGGGTATGGAGACTAAGGTGAGTTGCGCAACTTATCAAACTCTCACCGCATCTCGTTATTTTAACGAAGCGACCAGGACCGCAGTTCGGTCGAATACTTACCCGATCTGGAGAAATAGCTGCAGATATTAGTAATTTCCACGAATAGACTAACAGCATCTCGAGTCCCATACTTGACCACCCTCAACTATTTGCAATAAGCATGAATTATCTTGTGCGATCTTCGAGATATCCCACTGAGAATACTTCCCACCTTGCCAATGCTGGGGAACGGACCTAGACCGGCCGCCAAGCTCAAGATATCCTTATTCCTCATGTGGGATCTGAGCTGGGGTGAAAATTTGGGGAAGTGGGTAATTCTCTGGGCTGTTGACTTCTTTATATAGCCTATAGCTTCTTGAAGTTCTCACAGTTGGTAAGTATAAGCAGAATTTGCACTCTAGTCACACACAATGCCACGATTCTCCTGGTCCTGGACGGGGCTGATGGTCCTGGCTAGTTCTATATCAACCCATGCCTTAATCGATTCGCATCCCCAGCCTCGCTGGCCGGACAAATTGACCCTGAAAGGGCTGAAGAACATAATTGCATTGTAAGTAATCTCATTCGAAATAATTTATCGGTTCAAGATCTGCCGTACTTCCATACTCATGATCCGGTCCCCGAAAATCCTAGAACCCTCTGCGTCGGCGAAAGTTGACTCTTATATAGTGGTGATTCTTTTACGGACGTGGGGTACTCGCCCTCGAGCTCCCCACAACCGAATCTGGGCAATTACGAGGGCAATCCCCCGCCTCCGGGGACATCAAGCTGCTACGCGGCAAACTACGTCCAAGTTCTGAGTTCACAGCTAAACAAGACGTTCGTCTCGTTGTACGACCTGGCTCATTCCGGCGCGGTCGTAGACGGGGATCTGGTCGATCCGTACGAGAGTGAAGACAACACATTTGTCCACCAGGTGAGCGACAAGTTCCTACCATACTTCTCGAGTGGTAGATTGCCGCGGGGAAACGGGACACTGGAGCAACATGAACGCTTAGGGAAGAGAGCTTGGGAAGGGAAGAATACGCTTGTCGTGTCATGGTTTGGAATCAATGATGTTGATCGTGCCATGGGGGGCTATTGGCCTCGTAAGTGCAGTAGCATCATTTTGAAAGTCAAGTTGCTAATACACGTAGTCGACCCGTTGTGGGAAGTGAAAGCGCCCAAGATGTTAGACTCCCTATTCAGTGGACTTGAAAAGGTCAGCAACTCATCCTACCTCTCCATATACCATATGATGTCGCATCTAGCGTAGATTGCTAATATCGACGCAGGTCCGCAGAGAAGGCGCAGAGAACTTCGCCATCCTGAATCTTCCGCCATATTGGCTTTCTCCTTCGGTTCAGGAATATCAGAACGCGACATATACCGAGCTAGCGAAAAACCGGACTCTATTATGGAATCAAGAACTAGGGAAACACTACAGGACGTGGCAGAAAGCCTATCATTTGAATGCTAAGATCGTAGATACGTTCACGCTGTGGCTTAATATGACCGAGAGACCGCAAGATTACGGCATGAGCCAGGTGACGACAGACTGTGAGGCATACATTGGGTAAGGATCTCCTATCTCCCACAATTTCTTATCAACTTGTTGCCAAGAGCTTCCAAGGTATGGGTTCTGATGCTCTTCAACAGTGGCCCTTGGCCGGCCGGTGATCTGGACTTTTGGAATTCGACCTGTCCGGCTCCGATGAAGGAATACCTGTGGTTGGACTGGGTTGTAAGTAAAAGAATCTCCATTCCAGAGTCTGCCTGACACAAACTTTGCGGGCGTCCACTGACAAATCTCGAAGCATCCGACATTCACCGTGCACCAACACGTCGCGAAACTGATTGTGCAGACAATGGGGTTATGAAGCAAACAGTTCCGTGTAACATCAATAAGTCGCTAGCTAACAGCTACCACAAGCCCAATTCCGAAATTTCAGTGAATGTAACCCGAACAAATCATAGCCACCAACGGGCTTCTAATCAGTATTGAGTTCCCCTTTGTGAGCATCTGGCAGCTTCGAAAACAGGCGTTTACACCGCTTCTAACAGCAATTCAGATGGTCGGTGAAAAAGTACTCCGCCATGTAGTAGGACATCTCGACTTCAGGCACTGCCCCAAAAGGAATATATTTTCCCTCGTAGAACACCATCACCACATCCCCCCGTTCCTCACAGAACCAAACCCCAACGGAAGGAAGATGACAATCACCAGTATGTGCCAGTTGATAGCCTGCTTCCAGCATGATGCGTCGGGATTCGAAGCAGACCTGCGACAGCGGCATCTTGAATTCCTTGAGGTTCTGGTACGTATCGTTAAACTTATGGGGTAGTAAAAGCCCACGGGGCCCCGGGAGGGCGAACTTCCAGATCATCTCCCGGATCTCGAGTGGCAGGTCTAGAAATCGAGGGAATGCAGTAGAACCGGATGCGGCTGTGCTAAGTTCTGGCTTCAATGATTCGTTGGTTCTAATAGGGCAGTCCAATGCAGAGGACCGAAGCGATGGCGGCATTTTCCCAGTCCTAGTAATTGCGTTAGTTAAAGGGGAGTTTCATGTATTGATTCTTGTTGCAAGTAGTCTGGCAAAAGAGATTTGGAGCTCTCACATGTTGGAATCGAGGTCAAAGCACTTCAGTCTTGTACGAATTTCTTGATCGCAGAAATTGATGCTGTCAAGTTATTATTTAGGAGTGAGAGTTCTAACTAAAGGCCGCACTACAGGTCCGAGTTAATAAGGATAAAAGTTAGTGAACAGGTGGCGTAGAACCCCGCACAGACAACAAACAAAAAGTGGTGTTGTTTGCACCCATTATACGCGCCATTAAGACTTAGAGATTAAGGATGTAGCGGTTATTGGCTGGCGATATCACGAGAACAAAAAATTGCCGGGATCAAGACATCGGCTTGGATCTTCTATACTTCTCGATTCATGTCTTACAAGTGAAGTTCATCACGTTGTAATGCGGCCAAAACTTAATATCAAACTCCAGTCCTGCATCTATCGTTTGGTCCAATATCGGGGGCCCTGACATTGGAGTCTGTAGAACTTAAGAGGGGGATGTTCGTAGCCAATTCCTCAGTTGTTACAAGGCACACGCGCGCGTAAAAAAAGAGACTAGGCACAAGTATAGAGAGATCTCTTATGTATAGTAAGATTGCTTCTACGAAGGTGTTAGAGTCCTTCACGTAAACATAGGTGTCTTTAATCTAGCCTGACAGATGCTGGACGCGTTTAAAGCCTCAATTCTCTCAATCCATTACAGTCGCTAACGTCGGTTCAGACAGCTTAGTGAATGTTCCCGCTTCTCATTGTGGCTATTCACGAAGAATTTTTGCCTCGAATTGAGTGGAATCGGGCCAGTAGGGTCCTCATGGGCGGGGATATAGTAGATATTTGGCAAGACTCAAGAATCAAAACATTGAGCCTTCCCCCTACCTTTGACCTAGCTGTGACCTACTGGTGGCTTACCTTCACTCTAGTTGTAACCAAAGCTCTGACAGTGATTGGCTGGAACTCACGCTATCTCCCCGTTCCGCACAGAACCTTACCCCCCAGTAGAAACATTTCTATTACCAGCATACTCTAGTCGATAGCCTGCTTCTTTAATAACACGTCGAGACTCAAAGCAGGCCTGCGACAGCGGCGCCTTAAATTGGACGCTGTTACGGCGGGTGAAGTACGCGTCGTAGTTAGAAGGCAAAAGCGGCAATCTGAGCACACGGGCAGGGCGAACTTCCAGATCATCTCCCGGATCTAAAGCGGTAAGCTTAGAAATCGAGGGAATAATGGCGCCGCCGGCTTGCGAGTGGGGATCCGACGTGATATTGTGGTCGATACACGAGATATAGAGGTTCGAAGTGATCTTTGCATTATGGGTTCAGAGCTCTGGTATGATGAGAAATTGAATACAAATATTAAGTACTTCAGTCTTGTACTAACTTCTAGATCTTAGAGATTAATGATGTTGAAAGTCGTACGCAAAATTTCTAACGGTCAACACCGCAGGTTGCAGTGTATATTTACCGCTAGGCTCCTAATCTTAATAGATAGGGATGAGAGTTAGAGAAGGGTTGCACAAGGTGGCCTCCGGCCCCCACATAAACAACAAAGCAAAAAGTGAGTGTCATCACCCATCATCCGTCGACAACTCATTGGAAGATATTCGATTTGCAATTATTTACTAGGGATCCAATGAGGCCATACAAGTCCTGGTTCCACCCGGAATTATCCGGCTCACTCACTAGGGGCTCGGATCTGGAGACCCTGTCCTCGATTGCTCGACAGCACTCAATGAGTTTTGCGAGATCTTACTGATTCTGGGAACGGCCCCCTTCCGTCCTTTACGCTCGCCCAATTCACTTCGAGCACGGCACCTAAGAGATTTGTACAAAGACTTATTCAGGGTAAGAGGATTTCTGACGATTGGTAGAGTATCAATACAAATGCTGGACGTATTTTCCCTCAATTATCCATTGCCGTCGCAAAAGTCAATCCTGAAAGCTCAACAAGTATTCCTACTCCCATGACCTGATGCTTACTTCATTCCTTCATCCATATCCCCCATTGCTCATTATCATAGCCATCCAAGATTATCATACTTCATTTAGGAACTGATATATTATAGCCATAGTTCGACGGATGATTATGTCACCCCCAATCACGCCCTCGCATTGTGTTGATGGATCTCTTGAGATTCCGCCAGTTCTGAATATGGTTTTCTCGCGTCATCGTCCATTGTCGCCCACTTCGCCTTGATCAAGTCGCCTAGAAGGTTAGTCAGTCGGAGGAATTATTTGCTGGAATATTTTGCGCACCAGACTTGGACTTACATATCTCGCTCTTCGTCATTTCTGGATTTCGTTGCTTGATATATTGGTATTGATGACCACTAAAGACTGTGAGGCCATCTTGTTTCCTTCTTCGTCTAATTCGGGGTGCCGATGAAGCAAGTTGTGGTGCTTCAGGGGATTGTGATGGAGTGGGTTCTTGAACATCAACCTGAGGCGGGTGGTTCGGTTGTCCCACCGGCTGGGACATGTCCGGGACTAATACCGGCAAGCTATAGCCCGGAATTACCCAGGCTTCACAAGGTCGACAGATCTGTATACTGGCTAGGGTGGACAGGTATACTCGGTTTAGGTTCGTCGAGTCCAAGTAGTACTTGACTGGGTAGCCAAGAATCAAGCTGCAAAATTACAAAAGGGGTTTAGTAGGATGATTCAAGTCGGCTCTGGTTTGGGTAGATGTGTATGTGTGTGAAGGTGGGAATAATGGGACTTTGATAAGGCCTCAAGCGACAGGAATAAAAGACATGAGAGAAAGGACGAAAATAGTATGAACAGAAATTCGAGTCCAGTGAAGAGTGATCCTTACCCAGCGTATCTCGCTGCAGTGGTTTTTTCTTCTAAATCAAGGAGTATGTATAAATTGAATGGGATTTTGACGACCCCAGTTGTCCCGTCGAGTTGGGCTGCTATATCCTCTAGGACAGCAGGTAAAGCGCTGAGTCTGGTTGCAGACGACATCATAAAATATTATGATATGGTTTAGACGTCCTTGCAGGGGGGATTAGAGAAATGATTCAAGGAGCGTTGTGCGATGATTTGAGCTCTTGGTGCACTGGGTCGGGTCAGACGCGCGAGAAGGAATAGGGTTGCGGAATGGGGGGAGAGGCTGCTTTGATGGTGGCAATTTAAGTTGCTTTCATGAAGGTCGAAAATTATGACGTAGGAGAATTGGGAATTGTAAACATGCAAGGCATAATATGTTTGTTGTTTGTTTACGTGTGTCTGTTTGTCTGACAGCACGCTGACAAGGTAATCTCAGGTAAGGGGGGTTTCGTTGTAATGTAGGTAGGTGACTGCATGTAAATTCAGTTATAGTAAACAAGTCGTCGGTCGGTCGCTGCGTTATCCTGTGATTACTGCCAGTGTCCTATAACATGGTAGCTTTCCTCCTCTTCAATATGTATACTATATTTGTGCTAGAATGCCCTTGAATTTGAGCGAGTTTTAGTAGCTAATCACTTGTCTACTTGGGTTTCGGAGGCTTCTCCACATCGATCTATACTGGCTCGAAACTCCTAGTCTCTTCTCTCGTCATTATCACTTGATGTCTTAGTAGTTCCCGGATATACTTGATTCCAGGGAGATAAAGAAGATGAATAATATTAATCAGACATCAAGTGATCCAAGCGGACCATCAAGTTTAACCGGCTTCAGTTGTTTCTCGAATTCTGTACGCCGAACTAGCATTTTAGATCACAGTTTAACTGAGGCTCCATAATCTACGGGTATCACTGCAGAATCTGGCGAGGCCTCCCTGGTTGAAGGCTTAGCGATTACGAATTGGTGAATATATATAATGAATGTTGTAGCACATTGCTGAATAAGTTACGGCTATCACGTAATCAGTCACATTCTTCAAGTAGGGCGCAATCGATTGTAACTGGCCATCAACAAAATCAGCAAGTTTCCAATTGTGAGTTCTTTGGTGGCGATTTTGGGGTTGGCCGATAATACCTCCTAAAGCTGTTGGCTTGACAATCCAAGTCTTTGACTGGAGTCTCCTGTTCACAGAACATAGGATTGCTTTAGGACCTCAGATTTCACCTAATGACTAGTGGTCCCATATCTCAGTTGGTCAGAGCGTCGTACTAATATTATAATCACCTTATAACATTAGTAATGCGAAGGCCGTGAGTTCAAGCCTCACTGGGACCAGTTTATTTTGCTGCCGCTATCTCTGTACAGCGCATTCCTACTTCTTTTTATATCTATTATATAAAAAGACAATATTTATACGTCGCGGTGAAATCTTTGAGGTAATACTTTCACAAGTAGCACATGAAGAAATAGTTTCATTAACCCTACTGGCTGTCAGCTATTGGCTGTTGTGGGTGCAGCCTTCCTATTTCGGAAGGTTCCTGTTATGTCACTAGGTGAACAGAACTACTATTAATAGGAAGAACACAGTTGAATAGTCCATTAACTTTTTCTAAAAGATTCACTATTCTTCTCAAGTAAAAAAACATGGGCATCAACAGTAGACTCTTTTTTCAAGCCAAAACAAGTACTCTGCGAGGAGGAGTCTTGTAGACACAGGTAGACAGTGAATGAGGTTTGTATAGGAAGGTGATTAATTATGACTATTACAACCACCAAAGCACTGCTGCCTGTAACACGCTAAATAATGCTAATCCCCGGGAAGTATTCGGGTTACCGAACTCCAGACTAGCAAGCATGGTGCGATGTCATCCATATTTTCTCATCGGGTCCTCGGCCTGCGCTGGACGGCCCCACCCTGTGTACACTATTCGCGACCCTGTCATGGTTGAGAGTATCTTGGCGCCGAGTTGTAAACTTTTGCTAACTCTGATACTAATTTGAAATGGGTACTGTAGCTATTATTGACATCACCGTGAATAGGAGAACATATCAGATAGAAACCTAGAAGTATAAATAAAGCGATGTCAGAATGATAATGAGATGTTTGAATGCTTAAGCCAGTGTCATCAGTTCTCCTTCAAGACTCAAAGACATTAATTCAGTATTAATCTTCTCGTATCGTATTAAGACATCATGTTGAGAATTTCCGCTGTCGCAATTGCGTTTCTTGGGGGAGTCTCTGCTGAGACTGCATCACCTGTAAGCACACTCAAGCTTCCAAGAGCGTCATTTATGTTTACGTCGTCTGTCTAATAACTATGTCTAGTGTGAAGCTTTGAAAACTGCTGGACTGGGAGATCGATTGATCACTCCAAGCGACATAGGCTATGACACCGAGGTCAATTCGTGGTGGGCAAAGAACTCTCGCCAAAGAGCCGACTGTTTTGTCTTGCCTCGTACCAGTAACGAAGTTGCCGCTGCCTTGACAACCCTGGTTGATGCTGACTCCGAAAACAACTCGAACATTGCGGTACGTAGCGGTGGCCATAGCTCGACTGGATCTAGCAGTACTGTTAATGGCGTGACTATTGACTTGAGCCACCTCAATTCGACGGGCTATAACGCAGAAACCAATATTGCGAGCATTGGGCCTGGTGGTAAATGGGAATACGTGTACGCAGAGCTTATCAAATACGGCATCACTGTTGCGGGTGGTCGCGATGGCGATGTTGGTGTTGGTGGCTTCCTTCTTGGAGGCGGCAACTCATATTACTCCGGGCGGGTGGGATTCGGCTGTGACTCTGTTGTCAACTTCGAGGTAGTGCTGGCTAACGGGACAGTCATCAACGCGAATCAAACAGCCAACTCCGACCTATGGCAGGCTCTTAAGGGCGGCAGCAACAATTTTGGCATCGTCACGCGATTTGACTTGGAGGCCGTCCCTGCGCCAGACCTGCTCAGGGACCTGCGTTTTCTGAGCTTCAATTACTCATATGCCATGATCGATGCAGTCGTTGGGTTTGCGGATTCTGACGAATCTATCGCTGACGATGCCTTCTTTACCTTTTTCAGCCACAACACGGAAGTGAGTCCGGAGATTTTTGCCGCTGGAGTCCATGTCAACACTCAAGGCATCACAAATAACACCACGCCATTTGACGAGGCAAAAGCCCTGCCGGCTTTCTACAACGTTACAAAGATAGAAAACATCGCTGACGCAGCTTTTGAATCTAAGACCCAATCGGGTACCTGGTTTGTGACTTCTCTTTCCAGATCAGTAAGATCGATCAACTAACAGGGAAAAGGAATTATGGCTTAACGCTGACTTTCAACAACGACAAACGGATCGCCCAGCGTTGCGTTGAGCTGCATACAGAATTCGTTGAGTCGCTCAATGCTCTGATGGCGCCAGAAGCCTATTTTACACAGATGTTTCTCCAGCCGCTGCCCTATTACCGATGGGCGTTTGGAAGACAAAATGGTGGAAACGTGCTGGGTCTAGATAATCTCCAGAACAACGCTCTCCTCTACACAGCCGGTGTTGGGGTTATCGCAGAGGATGCACCGTTGGAAGAAGCTCATGCGCTACTGAAGGCGATGTCCGCTAAGGTGGTCGACTTTGCGAAATCAGTGCAGGGAGAGATGGACTTCATCTACCTAAACTACGCGGATATCGACCAGGACCCTCTATCAACATACGGTGCTTCAAACATCAAGCTCATGAAAGATGTCGCCGCTAAATACGATCCCACTGGCGTATTCCAGACACGCATTTCTGGAGGTTACAAGATTTCGCAGCTTTAATAAGTTCAGTTTAGCTTCAAAGTGTAACCACCATGCTGAGGTACATAAATTAGCGCCTCTCTGCTCTACTTCGCTTCTATAGAGTGTATTATTCAATATATCATCAGATATAACTGTTAACCCATAATGATAAGTCAAACCTATTGTTCTTAATTAATGCGCTGTGCATGCAAGTAATTGGTACCACCATAGAGCTCTCGATAATGAAGAGTTTAAGACTAAAATAGCCTGCCCCCGACTACTTGCGCTTCACAGCATTGATTCGTCCGTGCAGCGCTTAATTTTTGAAGAAGTCAGGTCCTTTCTTTGGCTTCTTCACATGCGAACCTGGAAGGCATAATTAGATTATCTATTCTACACTCCTCTAAATCTAGTGGAACTGGTTTTTTAAGATGGTTAGGATGTATGGTATGTTTCAAAGTAGCATCTCTCCATTTTCCTCGTGGCTGAGCATATCTCATACTACCTACAGCGGCAATAGGTTGTAATCTGACATTTCGGCATTTATATGTAGAGATAGTCATTATGTCATTATATTATCTGCATTCTCTTCTCTCTTGGTCTAGTGTGCATAATTATCATCCATAGTTGTCGTACAGGTATCGTGCAGTTATACAGGTTCGTTGCTGTGGGTTGCGTTCCTATTGTACCTTGACTTCTCGTTACTATTCATCGGGATAGCGAGCGTCAGAGCACTCTTCCAACGGGTATTGCAAATATATACAAATATAGAGCAATTAGAACGAACTCTGACAACTATAATTGATAATTAGCTCCTCAATAATGCTGTGGTTAGATTCAATTTTGATTGCAGTCTATATTCGACCATACTCCAAGATTTTTGACACGTTGTCAACCCCGCTGGTGAGGATATCTAGTATAGAGTTACGTATAAGCTCTACCTCCTTTCGTGAGCTGGTCGCTGGTTATATACACGTGTACCCTTTGTTCTGGGTGATCGTAACATCGCTTTCTAACCAGCTAAATGACTTGCTTGCCCATGTCACTCGCCACAGGTAGGTATCATGCGAGAACAATTGGTCAATTGAATGAAAGCGGCATGGTTTGTATTTGTATATCGCGCAGACGTGCATGCCCGTATAAGGCTCGCTTCCAGACTGAGAAGGGGGCTGGTTTCTCAAAGGTCTTTGCTTCACGAAATAATAGTGGGTGTGTACAGGCTGCCTAGTGTATAGCTTAATGTGCGAAGAGTCTGCAAAAATATTACGGAAGAGTTCATTGGCTGTGTCAGCATTTTAGAATAGCTTTTGTTTGACAAGTTAGCTATTCTTTTTAAACTCTTTGACTTCCGCGGGGGGGCATGAACCAAGCCCCACTCGAATGTGCTTCCATTTATATCTGCTGCTCACCCTATAGACTCATGAATGAACATAGATTGGGCGAGTGTATTGATGTTGTAGAAGAGATAGAGTTCAACACAGTGGGCGTATCTGCACACTCACGAAGCTCGCTATCTGTATTAACGGAAAAGGTTCAGATTCAGCGCCCGAGACTCAAGTACCAAAAGCAGTAGCCAACCTGCGTCTTCCACCCTTTTTGGCTGGGGATGCCACCAATTTCCCATTTATATAGTTTACAGTTAGATTTAAGGCAAGGGCTATACCTCTGCGTAACTTGAGCGCTTATGCATCTAGCTACTTGTATAAAACAACTTAACTGATAAATTAACAGCCCTGTTTTTTATTATAATTAAGCGGGATCCTCTGCCAATCTTATGCAGGAAATTGTGGGCAGTCTTATGGATAGCATGTTCTTTAATAGCTTAAAAGCCGTAAGAGTATTAGTTATTTACTGTTGCACTTGGCACACGAACAAAGGAAGGGCTTCGCGGCAAATATGCTATATTGTACGAAAATTTAAGATAAAGAGAAAAAGAAAGAAAATAAATATTTTATAGAATTATACCCCTAAGTGTAAGTGCGTGGGTTGCGCGCGGCAATGAATGCAGGCGGCGAAAGCCGGCAGTATTCCTGGCAGTGGTTTGGCAGAATGGTGGGGCTGGTGTGGGGCACAGCCACCCACACAAGCCACCATGCTGTCACTTTTACTTAAAAATATAAATTTGCACGTTTTCTACGTTAGTTTCCTACGTCATAGATGCCATGAAATATAGGCCACTTAGGAAGGCATTTAGCTGAGTGCTTCGGCTGCTTATATGTATATTATCTGTACAGGTGGGAAATTGATGGCATCCCCCACGCAGGTTGGCTAGAAAGTTGTAGCGCGGGTCAAATACCAGAAAGAGTACTTTGCGCCGAGATCCGAGTATCCTTGCATACCCGAGTACTACAAGGGTTGAAATAGGACTGCAACCACGGCGACCCGCACAGTGATAATATTCTTGATCTACAGCTGTAGCCAATTAACGCCTTTTACGCGTCTGGGGAAGACGGATACACAAAACGAAAACGGCATTGAGAATCCTAAATGCCTTAGGTGAGAAATTGCAAACAGTCACTTCTACCTGGTACCAAATCTTATGGTGCCTTAACCCTTAAACCCAGGTTTGGTAGTTTGCAGGGGAAATTCTAAATTAGGAATTGAAGGTGATGCTTTACTGGAATAATTAGTAGAGCTAAAGTATTTTACCTAATGTCAGGATGAATTACTTAGTATCCTTACAAAACCTGTCTTAGTTGAGCCGCAGCAGCCTGTCTCGCCTGTCACAACCCGAAGGTAGGTTTAGCGCCCGCACGAGAAGCCGAAACCAGATGGCTTACCAGTATGCTGGATACGCTGCGGCTGGGGGAATGTGATCAAAGATAGAAGTTCGGGGCAGTTTCCATTTTTGGATGAGCTCCGTGATATTATCTAAGCCCAAATTAGTTAGACCACTTTCTAAGCAATACCAGAACATCAGGAAAATGATGCAGCGGAAGGGCATATTATCGAGAACATACCTGAATACCAGACCAGTCATGTGTACCGAGTACTATCAACAGCGTCCATTTTACACTACCTACCTACTTCAACGTCAACACTATCAAACCCCACAATAGCATGGGGGCCTAGTCCCGCGGTCGTCCCTCCCGCTTTCGTCCGCAAGTTGCTTCTACAAATAACCTGTCCCCCCTCCTCTCTCTGTTTACTTTCCTTCTAATTGTTATTTGTCCAATTCGTTTCCTTCTATGTGATCCTGTGCTTCTCCATTAGTGCGAACGATGGCCAGAAGCGATGGTCTTAAAGCAGAGCAGCCAGAGGAACGACGCCCGGAGAGGGACATTAAGCAACTCTTGCAAGGAATTCCGAAATATGTTTCTCACTCTCAGTTTCCACGGTGAGTGATACTGTTTCTGCCCATACGTTAATATTTAACTTAGCTACCAGTAGCAACGGCCCACAAGCCCAGTTCTATTGTCAGGATGAAGCCGAAAGCAGTGACGATCCTTTAGGCCACTTGCCCGATGCAAAGCTTTATTGCACGCCCTTATCTGGAATGAGAATCGGATCTTGGAGTCTACATCAGCAGACCAACCCAATTGTACAGGAAGGGGTCGTTACCTCGGTACCACGGGTTGTGGTCGAACCGGAACTAGTCAGCCTTGGGGGGGAATTTTCGGGTAGGTTCACTTTTAACTCTACATTATCTTTATTATATTTGTTGATATAGAACAGGAATCTTTAAATTTGTCTCAGCCTTCAAGGGTCCTGACGGACTTTGGAAAAAGGAGGGAACGGCGTTTGCTATTAGTAGAGTCCATGCTTTGACCGCGGGCCACATGATGTGGGACCAGAAACTTGGCCCTGCTCAGTCGGCATTTTTATATGCAGACACACGTTCCGGTACGAATACTAAAGGTATAGAATGTGTTGCAGTTGCGGTGCATGCCAAATGGATGAAGTTCCACCAGCCCGAGAACGATTTCTGCATGGTAGCTATTGCACAAGGCTTTGATACAGGGATCCGTCTCTTTCAGCTCGAAGGGCCACCACAATGCCTCGAAAGCGGAAAAATTATTGGTTTTCCCTTAGACTTACCTATTACGTCCCCAGGTAACGAACTCATCGAATGCCAAGGCCGAGTTCGAACTTGCCACAACAACGCCGGTGCTATGCTCACACACATGGTAAACACAAGTGGAGGTAGGCACCCATTTCTTTCATAGTATCTCCTTTCATAGGTATTATGGATGCCTACTAATATCTACTCCAGGTAGCTCAGGCAGTCCTGTCTATATCGGGGCGAAAGTCGTTGCCGTGCATAGCAGCTTTAACAGTGACAAGATGGAAAATTATGCAGTACCTGTTGGTCAGAATGGCAATAATGTTCCCCAGTTCCAGAACGTACTTGGATACATGGTGGACCAGCATCTGGAGCTTTCGGATGGAACTGCGTATCTTGGTGAAGTTACACTCGACGAATACTGCAAGCGGAGGGTATTTGCATTCGGCTTAGTTGCTGCTTCTGGCCGCTAGATTACCTCTATTAACTGTATAGGGAACTGATATATAAGACACGATAGCAAGGCGTTATGTTAAAGGAAATATATCAAAATAAGAGAAATTGTTTGGGAATGAGTTAAAGTAACATTATTTCGCATCTGGACTTACCACTAGGCGGAATTGAGTATTTGGGATAGCCTCATCGATGAAATCAATGACTAGAGACAATCAGTTAGATTATACCTTTCAGCTGTTTGGTTCTATATATTGTTTACCGTTAAATTTGTTCAGTCATGTGGTTGTTTTTACAGGATTCTATTATATCGCAGTTAAAGCGACTCCTAGCAACGTAATAAATTCATTAACATGTTAAACCCTCATCACTTAATTTCCTTTTCTGGCTTTCTTCCAGGCCATTCAAGATAGGTGCTTGATATTC
The DNA here is from genome assembly GCA_037356055.1 of Xylaria sp. Z34. Lineage (NCBI taxonomy): Eukaryota > Fungi > Ascomycota > Sordariomycetes > Xylariales > Xylariaceae > Xylaria > Xylaria sp. Z34. Next base: position 105,471 of record JBAWJW010000042.1, on the reverse strand, counting down.
TCAGTGTGGACACAGGATAGGATGCAACGAGGTGGCCGCGGACTAAAACTACGTCAGGATGACAATGTTGCTAACGACATGGGAAAAGACGAATTGCAGTGTTCCGACTGTTGCCTCGAGTCCAGCTCTAGCAACAAGAGATATATTTTCGAACATTTGTCTAAAGGATTTGCAGATTTTCGTAGTCAAGGTTAGGTCCTTGGCCTGGACCAGGGGGTTTCATTCTCTGCGTATCTGTGCTCCAGATACTTATCCCACTACTAGTTGATGAAGGCTTACCAGGCAGAACCTAAAAGTCATCCTGTGATCTCTAGTATGGGGATGACTATAAGCTCTGTTGTTGCATGAAGAGATCTATCCACCTTAGGCCTGTCTCTGGCTATGTACATACATGCCCTTTGTTCAGGTGATCGTCACACCTATTCTTATTTCCCGTGCTGGCGGTATGGAATCAAGTAATGATGCGAGCTACCGGGCCCGCGTGAAGGATCACGCGAAGCTTCGGAGTTGTCTGGTTTAGGCTCTCATGAAATTAGCCAGTTGCAACATCTCGAGTGAGTTTGAATCCACGTATGCAAGTAGTTAAACAATTCACCGACGCATGAGCCCTATAACACGAACTCTCTTAAGCACGGTTGCATAAATATCAGGCGCTACGATACCTACATAATTATGTGGTAGTACAACGCGCCACGTCCTTTACCCTTCGGCATATCACCTGAATTGATCACGGTACGTGCTTGTATACTCGCGGGTCATAACTTGGCAACTATTAGTGACTTTACTTTTGGAAAGAAAATGGGTTCAGTTGTAAGTGACAGACCTTATTGTCAGAGAATTTGGTGAAGTTGAGTCACTGGTAGGTCGCTGCTAGTGTCAAACTCCCGCGATACCTCACGATACCTACAGCTACATACCGCTTCCCCAGAATAACAGAACAAAGAAGGGATTTTTATATGGATTTCTAGCTTGTAGATGTAGTAGTTGGAGCTCCTTGTGCGACAACAAGTTTTCAAGACTTACCCCGACGTTGCCATCAGTATTCAGAGGTCGTGACAGCTAGTCCGGATGTAGGGGGGAAGACTTAATATTATTGGTTCCTAAGTCTCTCAACGAATTAGGAGGGACTCAGACCCTTATAGAGCTAAATATCTATCGTATACCTAGTTATAGGGACTTAGTGCCTGACACCTATGGAGTTCATGATCCGTCTTAGTAATGCTTGCGCCATAGTTGGCGAACCCATCAATATCCCGAGGGTGTAATGATTGCAATTGGATTATTGATGTTGTAGATATAACGGAGGCAATTGACATGCAATCACTGTGAGCGGTTCCTTTTGAACACTGTCTTTCGTATCTTCCCTATAAGGGCATTTATTCTAACACTATTCTGCCTATGTATATTTTCCTAACCTTAGAAAATTGCGTCCTCAATTTCCAACTCTTGACAAGTGATGATGTTTCACACTCTAACTTGCAAATTCACTATCTATTGAGTGTCTCAGCAAAGCAAGATACAATACAAAAAACATAAACATGAATATAGTATCTAGTTTTCATCAATGATAATTAAGCTGTGTAAGCAAGTAGTTAGGGTCAGAGAGTTTTGGTTGGGAAGGTGCTCCTCGCCTGTTATTTATTAGGAAGAATAGGGCAGTGTTAGACTACCAAGATCAAGATAGCACTGTGCATCTCTAACTACCTTAGATAGCAGATGGAGGAACCTAACTTCTTAGGACATTAAAAACAATGGACAGCGAAAGTATTAGGATTAGACGAGGGCTTGTGCCTCTCTAATACTTCTTGAGTCTATGAACGGAGGACCCAGTGCAGCATTTCCTTGCTTATATTGAATGCTGCGAACGGATAAAAACCCTCTTACCTCTCGACCCAACAATGTTGTCTCCTTAATACATTTATTTATGGATCGCGGCGTGCGATTTAGGCAACCAAGTAATTGTGAGCTAACGGCCTATACCGTAATCTCGACTGGCGATCACGATGATTTTCTCCACTAATCGGGCTGTACTAATGACTGGGGTTGGTGGGTTGCGTACGCTAATTGCGCCGGAGGCCGAGGGATTCCGCAACGGGATTCAATCCAGCTCTTTCCCCTAATACTGTACATTTCAACGACTCTGTCATTTCGGGTCCGTGGCAACGTCAAAGCCCTATTTCCCGATAGCTACTGCTCCGAGGAAAATGAGCGAAGTGGAACATAGTGTCCCGGTAGAGCGGAGACCAGCGGTGAGGACCCCTAACCTACCAAGTTTCGAATCTTAGCACTCGAAGGGGAGGACTGGACTAATTGTGCCACGACTCGCAGTGTGATAATTGTAAAACTCGTAAGGTAGATAGTCTTCCATGATGAACTCAACCTCAAGCTCGAAGGAACCTGACAGCGAGATAGACCAAGTGTGATCGAAGGACACCATGTTCCAGCTGTGTGACGCTCGACGTCGCATGCCGGACGACGCACAGAGCTAGCGAGAAGCGGCAGCGGGTGCTCCTGTCGACGAGGTACGAAGATGCCGTGCAGGATGTTAGCAATCAACTCGCCGACGTCAAGCAGATGCTACAAGCCCTCCTCTCAAACGGAGACGTAGGGTCATACGCATCGCGTTCGCAGTCAGCCCCTCTGGACACGGCGGCCTACACTCCGCAGTCGATGATCGATGAGCAAGTGCCCGTCCTGGATAGTGTTCAAGAGGGTTATCATGGCGATACATCATTCACATCCCATGCCCATCAGATTAAGACAACGTTAGCGGCGACGCTTCTACCTTCCGAGCTCGAGTTTCCTCTCAGCGCAACTCTAGAGAGCACGAGCAACAAAGATAACGACAAAGGCTCCGCGAACGTCATGAATCCCATGATACAATCCAACGATTTAGGGCTCGGAAACATGCCTCTACCACCCAACGAGATAGTGCTCAAGCTCCTGCGACTCATAAAAGTCGAGGAGCAGCGGTTCTTTATTGACCTACCCCTCTTCGACCAAGACGAGTTCACTACCATGTGTCGCGATATCTACTTTGCGACGGAGCCGATATCGCTCTGGACGTGGATATGTGTTAATGTCGGCCTCTGTAGTCTGTTCAGGGGCTTAGCCCCGGCAAGCTGTAAACGCCTGGGGTTGACCGTAGAAAAGGTGCACGCGCATATCAAGGTCCTACGGACCAACGCTGAAGCCGCCCTGCGGAGTCTCCGGTTATGCTCAGAACCGTCAACAGAATCCTGTCGCGCCCTCGCAGTCCTTGTGAGTGTTTCCCTTATCATCAAAAGTGATGAAGCTGGTCGCGGGCGACTGATTTGATTCTAGGCGAACTTCTACGTCAAGCAAGGCCATAGCACGATAGCGTGGCGGTTAATCAGCGGCGCCGCAAGAGCGGCCCTAGATCTAGGACTACACCGGCTGCCCACCAATCCGAATTCAACGAGCGTTCCGAAAGAGGTCGGGCTTTTCTGGCACATCTACACATGGGAGAAGGGGCTCGCGATGACGTGCGGGAAATCACCCACAATACGCCACTCCGACGTAACGAGCGGTCTTCACCTTTTGGCTACGCCAGAGAACCGTCCCGGCATGCTGAATACGTTAGTGTCTATCTACAAACCAATTGTTATTATTCGTGGCTGACGTTGTCATGATAGCCTGTATGGCGCTTTTGTCGACATGTCTGTCGCCATGGGTGAGATTCAGGAGTCGTTGTTCTCCGTCATGGCGCAACATTCGTCACAGCAAATTCGACTCCAACATGTTAGAAGGCTTGCCTCAAATCTCATAGAAATCCATAAGGCCGTAAAACGAGTATGAAAAGCCCCTTGCGTACTGTCGTGTCGCATTGCTAATCTGACTGAAATCAGGTGAGTCCTGACGACCCCACGTGGGAAGGCGTGGTATCTAGTAATCTTGGAGGTATAAGCGTTGTACTGGATATCGTCTTGCACTGCCAGCTCGCAATCGTGTATCGCTTCCTACCACCTGGATTCATGAACTCTCAGTGAGTCTTAGGCCTGGTCCCATCTTCTTAGCTGTCTGTGGAGGTCGACATCTTCTTCAGGCAAAAACCCTCCGAAATTCTCTCTATAGACAAGGTACTAACTAATATTCGATGACCAAGCCCTCTACAATGCTCGAGCGAATGCGTAAACGAGGCAAGGATAACACTATCAATGCTAGTCAAAGTTGGAGAGGACGGGGTGGTCGCGCACCCAGACGGATGGACTACATTACTCAATACGTATGCATGCCATGCCAGCCTCACACCTCACACCTGACATCTCACACCTCACATCTCACGCCTCACATCTCACACCTCACATCTCACACCTCATATCTCACACCTCACCTCACCTCACGTTCCTTTATTAACGACTCATCATAGGGTATTGTGCCTAGTCCCACTAGTCCCCTTTATCGTGTTAGCCGGCAACGCAATAGCAACATCCTCAGGCAATGATCTACCACTGCTATCAAGGATAACAGCAGTCTTACAGCCAGTAGCAGCGAATTCTCCGCTCATACGGAAGGTACACGGAGCATGCGAGAGCCTCAGCCGGATCGCGGATCGCGTAGTATCGAGCGCCAGCCCGCCCTCGGCAGTTAACGATCAGCAACAGCAGCAAGGAGGATATCCGCATGTTAGTCAGGAACAACAGTTCGAGACTTACGCTTTCCCGATGGGACAGCAGGACTGGGATAGCGTCATGATGGGATTCGAGGCTGAGCTGGGCGATTACGACTCCCGCGAGCTGGCGAATATTATAGAGCCTTGCTTTGCGAATACATACTGGTGAGATGCGCAGACATTTAAGTGAGATCCCTAGCCAGCTGGCAGTACCTGACACAAAGAAACCCATGTAACAACACATTAATTCTACATCCCATTAACTATAGGAATCCTGCAAAAGGAAATTCATGTTCATTTTGTTCATCTCTAATCGGCCAGAAATAGAAAGGGAAAAACAATGTTGAATCTTCTCAGTCTAAGCTACTTATACGGAACCTTGTTTGTTGTTTACCAGTATCCCGTCAAACCATCGATGGGTAGGCACAAATTTACTCAAGTCAAACTTTTAAACAACTTCTGAGCATCTTGATCTCAACTCAACTTCAACATAGAGAACCCGATCCTAAAGGTGGGGATCTTCGGCCTTTCCTATTAAAGTTACATGCATCGGAGTATCTTCCGCAGCAGGGATCTTCATATAAGCCGCTCAACCTACTACGCACACACGAAGTTCACAGGAATTATGGCTTATGAAGTGTCAAAGATATCCCTATTTTCTACAAAATCCTTTCCATTTTCTTCAAGTTCTTCTTCCAACATATCGTCGAAGTCGCATCAAAAGGTAATCGGCACAATGTATATATACGTGTATATGTCAAGTGCAACACGCAACCGCATCCACTGCACAATCACCTCTTCAACTTTGAATATCCATCGCTGTCTATCAAGCCGTTACTGTACCTTCCATAAGAAATAATGGCATCATCATCCCAATCATCCGCAGAGCAAGAAGGGGGGGCCCCGGGAAATAGCACACAATTCTTGCGCTGCACATTCCTCCAGTGTGGACGGGAGCTCGACGGAGTGCCAGCGATGCAGTATGTTCTTCTTTTAGTTATAACTTCAATTAGGACAATCTGACATCTAACATCATCGTAGAAAGCACCTCAAACAGTGGCATAATATCGACTTCTCCGAGACTGAAGCGCGTAAGTGCAGACAAGGGCGCTATCGGGGCAATCTGAAGGCAAAGCAAGAGTTCATTGACTTATTCATTGAGGCATTCATCGAATGGTAAATTCATATCCTTTATGCTAGATAGATGCTTGCTAATAACGACAACAACGCGCTGACTTCACACTTCATAGTGCAACTAGGTGCTAGCGTCTAATTGATACAGAGGAGGCGATTGAACACGGGAAATTGGTGCCGAATGTGCTATGGTTGGCGCTAGTAAAACATGGCTTGTCGGGTAATTCTTGGCATAAGCGCGGAAGAGGCTCAAGCACTAGGTACCTAGCCCAAAGTGTGGCAAAAGCTTCGCAGGTAGTTGCTGTCTGATTAGAATACATACGCGTCACCATTTACTCTCCCTCAACTGCTTGATCTTGGTGTATTTCGGCATCAACGGCGGCAAGGAGGCGCTCGTTTCTATGGCTCGCCTATTTGTACTGAATTATCATACAATTCAGTAGCCAATATTAGCCAAATGCCCCTTGCAGCCTTCTGCAGCTCGATTTAAGTATACGAATTCGTAGAAAATTATTTTAATAGAATACACAGCGCATTATGATCATGGCTACGACGTTGCGCACCGCAAATAATGTATGCAATCGTTGTAACATACTCAGAGGTAGTTAATCGGGCACTAGGTACCTACCAAAATCGGTTACACAAATTACAACCTATGTAAGTGGAGTAAACATGACTACATCGGCGCATACACGCACAAAGTCAGAATCTTCAGATGAACGCACCCTTCAGTGATACATTCTACGATGCTCGGAAGGTATCCAGTAAGTTATCCGTAAGCTTAAAAGTCTAGAAGCTAAACGATTGGGGAAATTGGGGAAATTGGGGAAATAGATATAATCCTTTCATTCGTCTTGCCAAGCCTACCCCAAAAGACATGCATGAATGCCTATGCAGGTCGTGATGTGGTTTGTGACTGAACCCCCAGGTCACATCCCGGTTTTTTTCCTTCATGTTCGCTAACATTCTGTCAGACTCTCGCGATACTTACAGCTGCATACCGCTTCCCTAGAGTAACAGGTCAAAGAAGGCATTTTTTATATAGATCTCTGGCCTGGAGTCGTAATAGTTGGAGCTCCTTGTGCGACAACAAGTATTCAAGACTTACCCTTACGTTGCTATCAGTATCCAGAAGTCGTGACACATTCATTTCTAGCCAGCTTATATAATAGTTCGAAAGGGTCACCGATTATAGCCGATAAAATGTAGTATTTACCCTCGATCTTCTTGGTTAGTGCTGACGGTGCACGGCGACGAGCTATGATGATTTTGCCCGCAAATGGACCTACCTGCAAAGCTGGACCTCTTAATGATCACACTCGTGACTGAAAATTCCTTGAACCAAATACATACAGTGAAGGGGTAACTTGAGCTCGATAAGAAAAAAGCAGGGCACTTGTAGGTACATAGCACTGAATAATAAGCATCACGAGCACGCACTAGTGAGAAGTGCGGCTTGAGTAGGCGAGGGTGTTGATTAGATAGATCAAAATACTTCCTTTCGTTCTCATTGATCTGATGCAGCGCTTACAACATTTAGTTGTGAGGATCGATAGAATAGACATATTCAGATTGGGACATGCTATAGATCTAGGTTAAATCTTCATTGTATGAACTTGTATAAAGGGAAATTCAAAATCATTCTAATCATTCGGGATCGGCTCCAAGTAACCCCCTTAATTTTCTAAGATTTACTAGATTGATCATTGGGCTAATAACGACCTCTAAGTTCTACCACGGTCTTGCAGCTACAGTCGTGGAGAAAGGACTAAGTCTATCTGCCTTGATACCTACCCGTGCGGACCCCTTTTTAGGGCATACTGTCCAAAATTCCAGCAGTCTATTACAAGCATTATATTGAAGTATTGTAATAAAAGGGTGGTTACGTTCTAGCACCATCACAAGGCATAGGTACAGAACAAAAAGATTCCTGTATATAGCCAGGTAGCGTCTACGAAGGTGTTTAGAGTCCTTCGCGCAACAACAAATGTCTATTGCCTACCCCAAGTACGGAGTCCCTGACAAGCACCAAGCTTAACGGTCGCTTTATTTGCAACCGCAACTACGTTTTTAATTTACCAAGTGCGAACGATCCTTCTTTTTTCCAATGTAATATTGCTACAACATTATATTAAGCCGTAATTCAACAGCCTACGATTTGGTAAGGTTAGAACTGATGTGTTTTGACTAGACAAATGTTGATATAGTTATTTTGAACCAGGTCTGCAACCGCTACATCACGCTGGGACCAGAATGTTAAAAAACGGGGTCCCCCCAATAGGTAGGTATGTTGATATTATAGACAAACACTGATATAGAACACCACACAGGTCACTAGGGACACACCAAGCGGGGAAGTCTTAATCTTGGCTGGGTTCGCGGCCATTACACAGTTGGAAGCGGAGGGCCCACCCGCCCGGCTTAATTGACGGGTCTCACAGGTAGTTGCAGATTATCCCGGTAATGCCCAGAAAAATTCCGGTAGAGAATGAGCCACGAGAAAGATACACTTACTCCGCAAAAGTCTTTGTGCATGGCCCACTTTTACACCCAGACTTAACATTTCTAAGCAAAGCCAGCTGGGGAATTCCTTGAAGCGAAGAAGGTTTGTTCTGCAGGACTTGGGTGAGATGCCACTATAGACAGAAATTTGCTTCAAGGATACCGGTGTTTGTCTTAGGCATTTGCGTCATTACAGCTTCCATACATGCTCATACAGATGCTGCTGACAAGAGAGTCGTGATCTAGTTACCCATAACAAATGTATGAATAGTATTTATTTATGTCAAACTATTCCTATTATATAACTATACATAGACTAGTAATTGTACTGTAAGTCTAATCATCGTGGCTAGTTCAAGCAATTGGGTATTTGATGTTGTAGATGGAATAGAGGTAATTGACATGAGCCACCTGGGCGGGGTTTCTTGTAAGGACACCTCCCTCCCAACGAGCATGAAAACTACCAGACCTACAAATACCATAGGAAATCTCATTCGACTACGTCAAGTCTGCTTTATAACATCAATATGCTAAACGACCCAGAATTCTTCTACGTCTGCGCTGTTGACTGGCCTGTCAATCGGCCTAGTACACCCGTGATCTCTCGGTGGAAGGGGAATCTGTACAATAAATCGCAACTTCAATCCAGTAATCTTGGTAATCTCTCGTCAACGACGATATTATGATGAATCAAATGAATAAAAAGGAGGTCTGTGTAGTATACTTCCTCAACTAGGTGTGGGGTAGTAGGCGAGCTTCGAGCCGTACGAACGAGGGGATTCCCCGACGTGACTCGTGATGATGATTCTATTCTGAATCAATGGGAGTAATTGGGATCTGTGTGTTTGTGGGAAACCGCGCGAGTTCGAATCCCGCAGCTCTCACCAATTGCAATGCTTGCTTTGAGGTTGGAGGTGAGATGGAGGTAATGGCAAGAGCCACCTGTGCGGCGTTCCTTATAGGCATTCTTCTTACACCAGCTAAAACCGGTCAATCCTGAGGCAAGTTCAGGCTGCTGATCGCCTGCTCCCAGTTGAAATCGAGATCAGCGCTATCGATCAGGCGGCTGTCAATCGCCAGCTCCCAGTTGAAATCGAGATCAGCGCTATCGATCAGGCGGCTGTCAATCGCTTGCTCTTGGCCATTTACATCAGCGCTATCGATCAGGCGGCTGTCAATCGCTTGCTCTTGGCCATTTACATCAGCGCTATCGATCAGGTGGCTGTCAATCGCTTGCTCTTGGCCATTTACATCGGCGTTGGAGAGTTGTGCTTTGAGAATGTGAGCTGTCAGCGTGATTGTTATTTGTTACGTGCGACATGTAGCTCGCAGAGAGGACGTGACCGTGAGAGGATATCGTACCGTGAGAGATGAATCTGTCAATAAAGTGTTGCTTTTCTTTCAGATTTCCCCGATAGCGTCCTTTTCTACACTCGCTCACTTCGTTGTCGGAAAGTTTGATATTATGCCACTCTTTGAGGTGTTTTCTATAATAATATTAAATTATTTTGATATACTTATAAGCCGTGACTAAGAAAAGGAGAACCTACTGCATCGCGGGCACTCCATCCATGCCCCGATTGCATATCTGCCCGCTCGTTACGGGCCATGTGCAGCGCAAGAGTTCCCGTGTGGATGGTTGGCTTGATGATGCCATTGTTTGTCACGAAGTGTAAGTTGAAGAGATCGATCGTACTTGTAGCATACTCAAACAATGTCGCAGACAGTAAAAAATATTTATATTACTAGGTATGTATACACGCACTCTCTCCCTTGCGGCACTCTCTCCCTTGAAGAACTCTCTCCCTTGCAGAACTCCCTCCCTTGCGGGTGGCTGGGTGGGCTTATTTGCCTTTTGTCTCAGTTGGACGCGAACTCAGCAGACAAGGGCGAGTTATTGGTTCGCCAAGATGCCAGGCCCGCAGCCCAACGTTACCTTCACACAAGGGTTCAAAATTTCCGTGTGGTCAAGTTTTTGTATTATGGTCCTACTGCCGTTACCGACAGCTCACCAACGTCTAACTAGTTGTATTAAGTATAGCCATACCAAGTTTATGCACGGATGATAAGAATCGAACCTGCTCTATACTCCAACTAGTCAGCCGGATCGTACTAGACTTTCCGAGGCCATACATATAACACTGTTTGCGGGAATAGTATGCATATGCGGGCTATTTATGATTTGATTTCTGGTTTTTTCTAGTGGACGTACTACATCTAAATTTAGCTGTAGTCTGCAATCTGTAGTGCTGTAGTCTAAAGTCCAAAGTCTGAAATCTATAAGTAATCTTAACTACTGTCTCGTAGTATTAATCTGTGCTTCTGTCATCGCCCACCACTCTGTTGTTTCGCAGAGTGTGGCTTATTTATTAGTATGCAGTTTAACCACTTGCCCAGGTGGGGGGCACGTCAGAAGGGTTACTCCACCTTTTTTGTAGATAAGACTTGAAAAGCACGGAACGCTACACCTAAAATACCCAGTGCTACATTTAGCGATACAATAACGCTTTAAAGATACTATAGCTGTAAATATAACAAATCATAATTATAAAAAAATAAAAAATAAAAAATAGAAAAAGTAACAAGCTGCGTTGCGAAAGGGCCGGCTGGGGCGAGGACCGGACCGTGAGGGACGGCGGCCGAGTTCCTAGAGGTCCAACCCTCCCGGGCGGAGCCCCTCTAAGTTGTTTGAATTTGTATAGATCCGTACCTGTTTTGTACTGTCTACAACTAAAAAGTGAGTAACCTTCAGCTGAAATTTTGGACATACCTTTAGTTGACCTATATATTTGCCTTCCAGCCCTGCACACCTGGTGGACTCTATATCCCGGAATCAGCACGAGTGCCTCTGGTTTATACACTCGCTTGCTCGTTCACTCAAATACTCAGACTCTTAACTACCCAGAAGAGTATTACCAAGGCCTTTAGTCCCGGAGCCTGCCGAGCTACCTGGAGAAAACTTTTATCTAATAACTTCACTATCGAAATCTAGTTAGGTATCCTGACAGCTTTGCCAACGAGGTATACATATCTGTCTAACCTACGTAGCCTCCTTATCTAAACTAGGGTAGCGTCTGAGATCCTTGGCTTCTTGATGATCACAGTGCCAAGGATCGATGCTGTGTGCGGGGATATTTGGAATTAATACTTCGTGGCTGATCTTAGATGTGGGTGTGGCGTGTGGAAGTGGCACATTTAGCGCCAACCTTGAAAGTCGGGTGCCAACCAACGCTAAGTTTACGGACGCGGGTGTCCCTTGCCCAGTAGAATCACCAACCAATCTGTCTCTAAGTAACGTCACTCCTTTACAAAACATAACCACCAACAACGCTGTCGCGATATTAAAAACTCGGAATCCTCCTCCTCCTTCTCCTATTACAGCACCCGTTCGGTGTCAATCTCCCTCAAGACCGACACCATGACGCGCGCACAGCAGACCATCTCCATCGGTCTCCTCGTCACCTCTGTATGCCCTCCTATACTCCGTGATCGACCTCTCCCTTGCGACGGTTCGAAATGACACGCATAGTCTAGCTGGATTCAAAGGACAACCAAGGCTAACATATGCCGGCCCTAGCTCTACCTCGCCCTCTACCTCCAGCTCGTCCCTCTACCAGAGCTAGTCCAGACCGAGATCGTCCCCGTGGTACGCATGCGAAATCTCCTTCTATCGCCTCCAAGCCACTACCATCTCCCCCAACCTCACCCCTGACAATGATCCACGAAAGAGAAGAGAAGAAAGCACTAACACTTATCACCAGCTCCCCTTCTGGGCCCTCGTCTCCTTCGGCGCATACCTCCTCTTCCGTCTCGGCTGGAACGTCATGACCTTCCACGACGTGCCCGAGGCACACAAGGAGCTCGTCGCCGAGATCGAGCTCGCGAAGCAGGACCTGCGGCGTCTGGGCGTCGACGTGGACTAAATAAGCCAAAAAAAGGAAAGGAAAGAAAAGGGAAGGGGAGGGCAATTAATTGGTCACTTGTTGCATGCATGGCATACCGGAGGGGAATCATAAAGCATTACAGGAACAAGGACACGATGGCATTAATAGCGGAGCACAGCAGAGCATTACGATAAGAAGATGAAGAGAGGAACCCGCCCCAAAAAAACTTATTAATTACCATCCACTTTATCGTGTCATCTAACAGCTCGATCTTACGAGACGTGCTGGTGTATGAGGGTGAAGGATTCGCTCTCTGTTGAGCAGCATAAACCCGGTCGATAGATAGTGCTCTACTCGCCTTCGAGACTCAAGAATTCGCAAGACTTCTTACACGTCGTAGTTCATTAAGTCTACGCAACGAGTTGTTGCAGCATATAGTCTACAGTAAGGTAAGGAGTTTGATATGACCGCCGCTACTGTAGACCCGTAGATTGCAGCCGAATGTCTCGATCCGAGACACCCCCGCACAGGCCTCTCATAAAAACTCGGCTCTTAGAACCCTCTCTCACAAGATTCACAGCTCACTTAAGAAACGGCCCAAGATAAAACCGACAAACTCAACTATGAATTCATCACAGGAATTCATATTCAAGGTTCAAACACCCCAGGACAGAGCCGCCCTCATGCTTATCTCGTTTCATGATTCATATCCCACAGACCCTTTTTTTAACACCACGAACCCACAGACCGAAACCCATCCATCTATACAGCGAAACCTCACAAACCCAGGTATAACCATTCATGACAAACGACCCAACATCAAGGCCGTCCATCGCCAACGATAAGCGCGACGACGATCTTGATCGCCTCGAGGGGATCCTTCCGCTCAGCAAGCAGCTTATCGAACATATCCGGCAGACCAGCTAGGCTTTTCTTCTCGTCGCGCGCGTGCCCTGATAAATAAATCACAGTTAGCAACTTTGTCCCTCTGGATAAAAAGTACAAGTCAGTAAATGTAAATCGGGAAGTAAATACTCACACCTCGCAGGCGCGCTGAGCAAAAGACTAACTCGACTCCTCGCCTCACCAGTCCAGTCGAACTCGATCTTCCAATTTATGCGAGCCGTCACTTGCTCTTCATCTTCACCTTCCTCTCCATCGTCACCACCAGCCGGCAAATCCAAGTCAAGACTCGTGCGGCCCATAAGTGCAATGACATCAGCCTTAGACGGATCCTTCTTCTCCGAGTCATAGTCATCCTCTGCATCCTCGTCTTCGTCGTCGCGGGAACCACCACGTCCTCCTCCTCCTCGCTTGGTCCGCTTCCGCATGCTCTCCGCACACCGCGATATCCGCTCGGCACTCCCCAGTTCACGGGTGACGGCGTGCCAGAAGCGTGCGCGACGCGTCGCCTTGAGAACCCACTCGCCCATGGCCCAGGTGACGACGCAGACATTCCTCGTGAGAGCGCTGTTCCCCCCGCCGCGGAGCATCTTGTCGATGAAGGGCCCCAGCTCGGGGACGGCGGCTGGATCGAGACGTGGCACGGCGAGCTCTGCGATTGAGAGTGTTTTCGTGTCCACTGTCATGTCGACCGTGGCAGCAAATAAGCCGGGCGGGCTCGAGGCGACGGAGATCGCGTGACGCTGCAATAACGGCGCCGAGTCTCCCTCCTCCGGTGTTTCTGGTTGGAGGGTAGTGATGGTCGAGGTGAAAGTCAGCGGAGAGAACACTTGTAGATAGGGCAGTTCTTCGTCCGCCGTCATGGGAACAGGATGATGAGAGACAGGCGGGTCCTTCTCTTCTTCCTGCTCTCTTGCTGGTTCAGGTAGGACAAGCGGAGGCAGCGCGCCGTGACCAAACGGGAGGAACGCGATCGGATTCATCGCCGCCTCGAGCCAGTCGCGCATCGGATCGGGCGGTTCCTCCTTTTCCGAGGGCAGCGCATGCCGCCGCAGCACATCAAGTAGGCGTTCTTGCTCTTCGGCGTCGGGAAGAAGATCAGTGGTGGTGCGCCGGCGCGAAACTCCCTGCGCGCGGTGCAGCCGCTCGTTCTCGCGGGATGCGACTCGCAGATCGTCTTCGAGCTGTGCCACCTCGGCCAGCAGGGCGTCGCGCAGCGCCTTCTTGTCTGCGAGGGGGTCTGGTTCTTCGACCTGGCGCGCCGGATGCGGCTTACGTTTCCGACGCTTACGTCTAGGTTCCTCCCTCAGCAGCGAATCTTGCAACGAGGCCGGTTCCTCAAGATCCAGTTCCGGGGGCCGCAGAGGTGGCTGTTTCAGAGGCGAGCTGTTTAACTTGGCGGCCAGGGCCATGCTCCTTCTAGGACGCTTGGACGGCGTGTTGTGTATCCCCGAGGGCGAAGTGACGACCGAGGCCGGGTCCGAGAGACCCTTCTGCGTCGGTGTAGGAGGCAGCTCGGGCTCTTCGGGCTCGATTTCCGGAAGCACGCCCGGCGGTGGGGATCGTCGTAGCTTTCTCCCCTTGAACGGGTTGACGAGCTCCTCCTCTTCTGCCGATGGTGGTGGTAGGGGCCTCGAAAAGGGCTTGATAGGCGACCTCCTCGGTCTCATGGACAATCCCCCACCCACCCTTCTGACGGGACTCTTTGGTCGTTGCTCGGTCGCGTTGTCATTGTCATTTTCACCTTCATCGTCGCGTTGCAAGCGGCCGGTCTCCGACTCGTGTTCCAGCTGAGCCGTAACCAGGTCATTCTCACTGGCTTGGTCTTGGTAGCTCGTCGGGCTACCTGGTTCCGACGCAGCTATTGCTGGCAGCACTTCTTCGTCATGCTGGCTTCCTCTCGACGACGTGCGTTGCTGGAGGATTTCAGAGAAGGACCGGGCGAGACTTGCATTGGCTGGCGACGAAGACAACTGTGGATTCAGCCGCGAGGAGCGTCGGGTCGCGCTGTCGGATGAAGCAGGCTCGTTGGACTCGTTGACTTGCACACTCGTCGTCGGTGATGTTTTGCGCCGCTTGGGCGCTGACGTTTCCATTGAGAGATAATTTTAACCCTTATTTTCTTTTTCTCCAGTACTGCATATCGACACCTCAATCCTGCAAACCCGTACACAAGCAAATGGTAGACCAACTCTCGAAGGAATTCGTAGTCGCAAGAGTCGTTCTTGCTAATATTGACCGATTGTCCAGCTTCGATGAGCGCATTCAGCTCACTTGATTTAGGCAATGCTGTCCGGTAATAATATCGATATTCGACTAGGTAGGAAACAATAATAGTTCAAGACTCCGTCCGTTGCTTGCTATTGTTGACTTTTGCGCCCTTCAAAACATGTACCTGCGCCAGACGCGTCCCGGTTAACGACCCATGCGCGAGCTGGAGGACCCCACCCGGGAAGTAGTTACTTGGTATCCACTGTTTTCAGCTATCTTATCACTTGAACCCCGGTTAGCCCACGCGAGCTTTCCCGGGATTGACCGATGACGTTGTGGGACAACCATCGCAAAAAGCTGGGAGGCTTTTTTCGATTGAGTAAGTAATAATGGAGCAGTTAACCTATATACCCTCAATATTAAGCTTACAATCCCACCTCCTATTTTCAACCGCTATCAAAACATCTGACCTCATACTTCTTCCTAACAGCCGTGGGGCTCATATCTTCTAAAATGCCGCCCAACATGAAACCGCTCATGCGCGTCGCGCGCTTACAATCTGTATCGCGAAGCCTGCAAATTCAACGAGCATTCGCCAGCGGGGGGCCTCTCCCCGGCGGCACTCCCGGCGAGTCATCGGTGCAAGCGATGCCGATCGGACCATACTACGAGTCCATCCTCACAAAGCCGCAACCCATCCCCAAAACGAAGCCAGAGGAGCCGCCCGTCTCATCGCCTAAATCACCACGGTCGACTAAGAAGGCGCAAAAGGCAAAGGAGGACGCCTCCTCATCATCATCATCAGGTACTACTACAACATCTACTACTACCACCAACACGGTCCCGCCCCAACCCACGTCGGAGCCGAACACCGCGCAGGAAAAAGCGCGCATCATCTTCGGCTCCCGGCTCGCAGGACCCGCGGAGCGCGCTGACCGCTTACAGTCAATCCGCGATCGTAGCGTACGCGTCGCCGGCGTCCTGGTCCCGCCCCGCCCCGACGAGCCCGACAACTGCTGCATGAGCGGCTGCGTCAACTGCGTGTGGGACCGCTACCGGGACGACCTGGAGGACTGGGCCTCCGCATCCGCGCGGGCGGAGGAGGCTCTGCAGGCCGCCCAACGGCGGGCGAGGGGAGAAGTGGTGGACGTGAATGCCGTTGCGGGGGAGGCCTCGGTGTCGACGGCCTTGTCGAGCGTGGACGACGATGGAGGCGGCAGCGAGACGAATTGGCGTGCGGAGGAGGAGGAAGAAGAGATGGCGAAGAAGAAGATGACGGACCGTCCCAAGATCGCAAAGGACCTCTGGGACGACGACCTGTACAGTAACATCCCCGTCGGGATCCGCGAGTTCATGAAGCATGAAAAGAAACTCAAGAAAAAACATGAAGAGGAGGGCACATTTGGCGCGTAGACGAGAAAAAGAGAGTAATAGAGGATACAGCGTTTTCCTTGATCATGGTGTTACTGGTCATGGTGCCACGATACGCGAAAGAAATGATACCCCGAAGGCGACAGCAAGTCATAGTGCATATTGCGCTTAACCCCCCGTTTATGGTACTTTGACTCTTTTTTATTTTGTTTGTCTCTGGGAGGGGGTTTCCTATACGTTTATCATGTCTGACCATGTCCAGAGGTGACCGCGGCCGTCTATCAACATTATTATGTCTAATGTTTGCCGTCGTCCCTTATCCCTGTCCGTGTCCCTGTTCTTGGCTAGCCTGACCCGTTGCCGTTGCCAAACTCCCCCATTTTATGCATGCATGCGCGCCTCATCATCCGTTCATCGTCGTCAAAGGTTGATTATTCAAGCAGTGGCCGTCTTATTCTTTTGTTCCGCTGCCAGTCTATCGTGTTCATCGATATCGGTGGCCTCCCAGGGGTAGCAGATCCAGACATCGCCAACGGTCCGGGCGGCAATATATCTCGAGTCGTCTATCGCATCTGCCGGAAGGATGCCCTTCTTCTGTTTGTCCTTGTTCTGTCATGTCGCAAACCGTCAGCATGCTAATCCATCAATAGCAGCTCTTGCGAAATGCAACCATCTTCCATTCATGCCCAAGTAGCATAACATAAGAGGCGGAGAGGGAGCTACTCACATGTAAAACGAAAATGCTGAACTCAGTCTTCTCGCCCCCACGACCAAGCTTCTTCGAGACCTCCTCGACATCCTTCTGGAGCTCCTTCACGGCATACTCGAGCGTAGTGCGGGTGTCGTCGACCTCGTCTACAATCAAGATGCGCTTGCCGACGAGGTTCTCCATGCCACCGAGACTCGTAAAGTCGAGCCACTGGGTGCGGGTGACGCGGGTGCCGATCTCCTCGACGACGCCGCTATCGGCGTCATTGACGGGCAGCTGCTCGTACAGCGATAGTCCAATAGCCTGGATCGGGATGTTTGGGGTACCGGGCTGCTTCAGGAACGACCGCAGGATGCGCGCAGGCACGTACCCGCCGCCACCGATGGCGATCATCAGCTGCGGCTGCAGCGTCGACAGCATCCGCGGCGCGGCCTCCTGGCAGAGCTTATGGACCTGTTGTTGAAGGCGCACACATGGCGGCGGTTAGCGACAGAACGCCCGCGTGTCTTCTCACGTTTCAGCGGAAATGGGGATGGCGGTGGGGTTTTGCGGAGGTCAGATCAAGCCACGCGTCGCATGTGCATGGACACGATGTATCTGTGCGTACGTGTGTGTGTGTGTGTGTGTGTATGTGTGTTCGTGCGGCATGACGATATGCATGTGAGGACGGGATCGCGGGGCACATATAACCATGAACTTACATCGTTATAAGTGACGTAGACCTTCTCCACCATCTTGGCGACTGGACGTGTCTTGGAAAGGGGAAGAATTAAGTGGGATGGTGTGAGAAGAAGGGGGAGGTCGAAGATGTCTAATTAGGTAAGTAAGACAAGAAAGGAGAGATAGATAAGTAAGTAGGTAGGTAGACAAGCAGAAGAGAGAAGCAACGCAGGGCCTTAATCTAGAGAATCGGCACCAACAGAAAAATTCACTTGAACCCTGGATTTTCGAACGGCGGGAAAAAAAAAGTTTCGAGTCAGACCTACAGATGCAGCAGCTTCTTAGCGTGTTTTGGCGGGGTACGGCCCCCCCTATTCGAGCTAGCTTCCGCGGGGTCTTTCAGAGGTCTTTGGGCATCTTACTGGCCCGGTGGCAAAGAGCAACCATTTCGAGAAGCCGTGGCGGCGTTCACCGGTCCTCGCCGGGCTTGGGCAATCATCTTGGGCGCTCGTCTGGCATGTTTGACGGTGGTTTCCAGGTGGGCTAAAAGCACTTTTTGGGAGCATAAATGGAGGGGTTGAAGGATGGAGGAGTCAATTGCATACTCTACCCCATCACTCCCGTCCAATCATGTACACATCCGACTTGCCCAAAAAGGCAAGTCGCTAGCTATGGAGATGATCACTTTGTATGTACAGAAAGCTTCAAACTGTACTGCGACAGCAATAGGCTGGTGAAGTTCGCAGTTACGCACATCAATCAAGCAAAGTCATGACAATTCATCATGACTATAGAAAGAACATGTTTTATGTAGTTAATAGAGTTGCCCGTCAGGTAATTAGGTTTTCTTTTACACCTTAATTAGGATCAAGATTTGGTCATCTCTCATTGAACTTGGCAACCATGTCCCGAGAATAATATTCTATTAACGTAGTTGTCGTTCGTTCATATTTTCAACACATATCTAAACAAACCATATACGTTAGTTCCTTACTTTCCTTTCTCAGCCTCCCCTAAACTTAGAGAGAATCAAGGTTTTGCAACTCCACATAGACTCTAGTTACATAACGAAACCACAGGCAATTCACTACATAATATCTACCATCTCATTGTATTCGTAGGTTTCCGTATTCAAATTATCGGAAGCTATCTCATCTGTCTTCGTCGGAACCTTACTTACATTCTGAACAACCCACAAGCAGGAACACATTCACATAACATTTATACTCTGTAGGTTCATGACATAGAAGCAAGTACAACCTCAGTATTAGCAAAATTCAAACCTTATGTTGTATATATATTTCAGCCAATCCCCCAGTGAACAATCCATTCCAAATTTCCCATCCTCTTCATCTCCCTAACTATATCGCTGCCATTCATACATTCGAGTATTATCGACCCAGAACAATATTTTCTTCATACGATCATATCTTCTGTCAATTATCATTAATTCCATGAATATTATCTTTCGCTTCTTGGCACCAGTTAAACTCAGAGAGGTTCTATCTCAAAGCAAACATGGTGCGCCGTTAATAAAAGAACCAGACAGGGGGCGCGACATAATCTAATGCAAGATCAACTCACCATGTCTACATTATCATGGTAGTCTTACTCGCCGTGAAAACCTCAACACTTCGGCTCATGTCCATTTCAAGTTTCTCAGCACAAGGGTCAAGCTGCCGCGAAGGGCAGCAACATGTAAGTATTGGGCTCTTCTACATCCAATGTCTCCTCATTCCCAGACTTTGGCTCATCAATATTATCCGCAGTAAATGTTTTTAGATGATGTCCTAGCATCTAAACCTGGGAATTCCGTTTGGAGATCCTGGATGAAATGATAGGATCGATCTTGTACGAGTATGCCACATTGCCAGGTGAGACAACGATCCGAAAAAAAAAACCCTCTCCGATTACAACCTTATCTGACCTTCATCATCGTACACAACATTCATCGTCGTACACAAGCACTTATCACTTCTTGTACAAATAATCGCCTTCTTTACTATTTCATAAATATATACACCAATCGTCTCATATCTCTCAACGCCAGACATGTCCATTCTAACAGCCGGACTGACGAGATCCGTTATCCGCAGTCAACGAAAAGAACAATACATGACTTTACCACGCTTAACTCGATACTACAGAAAATGTAAACTATTTTTGCATCCATCGACCAAAGATTCGCAGCTAATATCCTTATTGTTCAGGGGTGAGAGGAGCAATGACAACTCCGTGGCGTCCGCGATTTGGTCAAGCAACGTATCAACTCAATCGTCCCACGCTTCCCCCCTGTCATCAACTGCTCGCTTCCCCTCCCCCATGACTGCTGGGAAGATGTAGAGGAGTTCATCAGCGATATAGGGTAGAAGCAATATCCTGTCCCCATGGAACCGGGCGAAGCCAGTAGGTAGTCATATCCCTACCACCTTCGTGTCATTGATGTGATCCCTACCTGGTTGTCCTCTACCCTCCGCTGACCATCGCGAAATTAGTGCGGGCTCTACGACTCCTGGCGCAAATCGGTAAGCATGAAAGCTGCAATTTTTGTCGTTCTTTCACTGATCCCAAGATGTTAGACGAAAACATGACTGACAGCTCTGATAGCTACAGTGAGCGGAAAGTCAACGCAAACCCGGTTTGCTAAGATGATTTGCGGCGAGATCGTCATCTACTGGAGATTTCGGATTCTCTCATACGTTCCAGTTCTTCGTCGAGGGCCTGCTTGCATTCTTGCTAGGACAGACTCGCTATGAGTCATTCAACGATGTTCTCTTTTCGGCCATCATTGTGGCTCCTTCTTCATTCTCGTGTCCCTAATCATCTACTAACTCCCGTTAATTGGCTGAAAAGTCGGGTTCTCTTCTATTAGGACGAAGCAAGGAGCGAGCTCACTTGCTACGATTCGATGCGAAGCTTGCAGAAATTGGAACTCGTTTCTGGTGGCGTCTCGAAATCCCACCTTTTTCTAGGTCTGCTTGAGGCAGTGGCCTCCAGAGATTCTCCATCGACATGGTATCTACTACAGCAAATATCAGCTCCAAACAGGTAAATATTTCCCTGTTCCTTCTCCTTCGGACAAAATGACAATCAATCCACAATATCCTAAGCAGTCACAGTCAATGGTTATGACGGCTAATTCAGTTCACAGGAGACCCAGGATGGGGTTCCAGCGCTTCTTCCGCAATATTGATGAGTACATGTCCTTCCAAACCCTCACACGACGATCTCACTGTCATTCCTTGACGGTGCCCCAGGCTGGGGTTCTCTATCAAGATCGCCTCCACCGCATGGCCCGGTGTTAGCAACGACGGCGAGAGCTAGTAGTTATCGAACCCGTGGTTCTTTGCGCTTCGCAAAACCAGCGATTTCCCATCAAGACTCAGTTGGGCTGCGAATTTCGGAGAGGATCGGGATAGGATATTATTTCAGTAGTAGTACAGATGGCGTACCGAGGTCATAAAAAATGGGTATTTGTCCATCATAAGGGATGAGTAGAGCAAGGGGTTTCACCAAGGCAGAACTCTCCAGCGGCTTGGCCACTTACACGGCACTATGTCCTCCTGCTCGAAGGACTTCTAATGACATACATACTTGGGCTTATACAAGGGAGAGCCTAGCGATCATCATCCGCAGCTATCATACGACATGGACGACTATCTAGCCCTTTACTTCGTTTTCGGTGGATTTATCGTTGTATTCTACGAAGCTACTTAATTGACTTGCGTTCTATTTGATCAAGTGGCTCCCTATTGATTTTGCCGATATTTACCAGTCTTAGATACGTAACAGCCAGATCACCTGCTTAGGGGCAAGTAAGTTATCCGTGTCTCTTCAGTGTATAGCCAGAGACTAGCCCACGCAAGTATTTACACTTTTCGCTCAATGAGAAGAAAAACTATTGATACCATATACTAGAGATCTTGGTAAATGAGTGCAAGTAGAACTCGACTAGATGATTCAGAATCGAGCAAAAGGGTCATGAAAAGTAAGTAATCGATAAGTGTAGACGCTTGTGCGCGGTAGTCGTTAAGCATCCACACTCTTTCGTAGACGTTCATTTGAGCGGAATGGTTCTGACCAGGCCAGCAGAGCGGGGGGCTGTATAACTGGCTCATCGCAATCATCGGAATTGATACCGGCCTGCAGTTCTGTTTCTCGGGTGTGCTGAAGGTTGAGCTTGCGGAATGGAATTTAGCGGGTTCCAGGGCTCAATTTAAAGCGTACTGGGAGGATCGGCAGAGCAAACTTTTGTTTTCATCATTCAAAAGAACGATAATTGACACCGATAATGATCAACCAACATTGTCAAGCACCAGCTCCCTGGGGATATCGGGGTAAATTTTACTATAAAGGGCGGGGGCTGTTGTTAGGTGCACCGTGCCGTTATCGCTGTGTAGGAGGGGCATGTTCAGGGGCTGCGAGTTGGGGGGGAAGAGCTGCATTATTTAAAGATGATGGGATATGAACTACGGTAAAATGTAACTGTGGCACTATTTTCAAGAGATCTACGAATCATCAGACTTGTTAAAAGAGAGACCCGGGAACTTCCTTTGATCTTCATACCTAGAGATCGAACATCTATCATGTTGAATAATTAAGACCAGCATTTATATACCCATTGTTGCCCGTTTATTTAACCATGTAATCCGTCCACAGCGTGAAAGACATCTACCTCATAAAATCCAAGAACCCACCACCGAAGAACCCTTCCATACTTGGGAACATGGCATGCTCACCTAGATCGAAAGACGGCAGCGCATCATTTGGATCGACAGCATGCCCTGTTGGCGTCAGCATATCTTCAGTAGAATACGTATGGATGTGCTCAGCCGTCGGGTACTGGGGATTATCCCGACCATCCTGAGATGTGTCTGCCCGCCTATGTGTACTCTCCCGAAGGACATGATCCGCAGAATCTGTCTCGATTTGCGAGCTCGAGAAAGTCGGAGGAGAATGGATTCTCGCTTCGACTTTCCGTATCGCTAAGGCTCCATATTTATATGACCACGCCTTTCCCGGCGATGTCCGGACCCATTCATCAAGTTGCATGATGAGCCGCAGCACGACGGAATTTGGGATCTGTGACTGGGAAGCATCGTAGTGCGCGAGCACAAGCGCGCAGTATCCGAGGCACACTAGAGGATTATGCGTTAGTCATAGCTGTTTCGACGTGACCTGTGGGATATCGGGGCTTCTTGATATGATATTGGCCCGAAAAAACGAACCGCCAAACAAGAAAGAGTTAACTCAGAAGGCGACTCACAACAGGTACACGTCGGCGCGGTATCTCTCTGAAATGAGGGCATCTCGAGGAATGTCTCCACAACAAGTTTCGCGTATTTGCACATGTTAACGCGGAGGAGGTCAGCCGCAGTGCTGTCCGTCCTGCCGTCTGATGACGAATGGGAAGTCTCCTCTCTGATAGTTTCCGAATCGGCCCAGCTTGAACCTCGGCGCTCGGCCGGCGTCGGGGTGTTGTGATTCTTCTTGGATCCGATCGAAGCACTACCCATCACCGGTGTGTTATCGGTGGAGAGAAAGGAGGTAGAGCCCAGTGCGTCTCCTGTCTTCCCGAGGGCTCGGACAGCTAATATCAGACAAGCTGCATTGTAACCTATCCGAAGCAACGAAGAGGTCGGCAGAGCTACGTTTCACAGTTAAAATCGGCAGGTATATAGTAGCGGCTTGTGCGACGCACCTAGGAGGTGATTCCACCTCTGCTTCCACGTACGAAACTCTTCACATTCGCGTCCATCGCCCGGGTAAGATTCTTGTAGAATCTTCTGATGCAAGATAGAGTACAGCATGATCTCAGCTACGAGCATTCCGTCTTGCATGGTTGCCTGGTAAAAACTGAGTACTTCGGCAGCAAGAGTTAGTTTTAGGTGATAACAAGAGTCTTACAGAGCATGTAGGGTTTGCGATAGCAACAATTCGCGTGTTTTACAGAACAAAGAATAAAAAAAATGTTAAAAGTCTACTCACGAACGTTGCATTGATTGATATGTGACCCTTTCGGTATGATAGACGGTCGACCGGTTGTGGCGGCCCACCTACGGTACACTTTAGCTATTGAGCCATTGAGCTTGGAGTGGAAGTGACGAAACAAAGGCTTACTGAAGATGATGAAGGCATATAGTTGACCAAAGGTGCATTGCCCGGTGGTCCTCTATCGTTGAGCTCCCTTTCTTAAGTCGATTGACGATTTGTGTGAAGTAGATGCTCAACATGGCTTGCTTCGCGCAGTAGCCTGTCAATAACCAGCTGTCAATATATTCGACACCTTGCTATGTACAATCAGCATCAATATTATCAACATGCTTGGTCTCATAGCTATATCTGCTTACGCTGCTTGGGGTGTTGGCGTTATTGCTCATGATGAACATGGCGTTGAGGTCGTCCATGTCCAGAGGACTGCACAGCACTGCCTGGCCTAGGATAAGTCGGACTTGTTCATACACCTGGCGATGTAAGGGCGTTCCGCAGATGTCATCTCGGTAGACGACGCCGATCAGGCAGCAGACGCTATGTAAGAATGCCGAGACTTGTCGCGCGTCACCAAAATGTCTTAACTCCTCATGGCTACGCACAAGCAGCGTGTGACCCTGATGTTTGATGAAACTACGTGTGAGAATAAAAGTTAGGTCATCAATTCTATGACTCGAGTGCTTCTTGGTGGGCGTCGGCTTACAGTTCGATCAGCTCACTTGCAGTCTGCTCGTCGAGCAACTGTAACTGCACGAGATCAGGGTTCCCATGCCCGACCATCCTGCGATATCCCAGGGTCACATGTTGACTGATCTCTCTCAATACCACTATGGGCGCCGACTTCGATCCCCTATCCACCGGGTTCAAGAGGTACTCGGGATCTAGGGTATCCTGGCTGGCAGCTGGAGCTCCCTCTTCTTGACTGTCTGAGTCTGCATTGGCTCGGAAAGAACGGGTTGAGTCTTTCTTCTCGGACCCTAATGCTTGAATCATGGTCTTGATCTCTTGCAGGGCATCTTCATGGCGTTGTAGTCTGGCATTCAATGATTATGTTAAATCTTCGTGTACAATTGCTAGAGGGGAAGGGTTGATCTACGACGTGGAATAGTCCCCATATGACAAGCACTAGTAGTAGTAGTCATACCTCTCCTCAACTCCTGGGCGGCAAGCCTCTGCGGAGCTAGGATGCGGCGATGCATCACCTTGTCCCCGTAGAGAGCATGCGATTCTAACAAGTAGATGTTAGTTTAGTTCAGTTCTTCAGCAGATCTAGTGGCTCGTGGTAGCTCGCGAACCCCCAATGAGAATGAAGACGCACCTCAAAGTCTGACACCGGTGACATCCCTGAGCTCCGGGATCATACTCGCATCTGCATTTCAGCCTTTGACAAGACACGCAGGAGAAAGCCCGTCGTCGTCGTTTTTGTGCCGGGTCTCTGGCGGCGTTTTCATCGGGCGAG
Organism: Xylaria sp. Z34; assembly: GCA_037356055.1. NCBI lineage: Eukaryota > Fungi > Ascomycota > Sordariomycetes > Xylariales > Xylariaceae > Xylaria > Xylaria sp. Z34. Next base: position 80,014 of record JBAWJW010000042.1, on the reverse strand, counting down.
CTCCGCCTTGCCGCCCTCTTTCTGGATCGGTCTGGACTCGGCGGCCCCTCAGTGCCCGCATCGGGGGTCGCGTCAGGGCTTTTCCGTTGCGTTGTCTCGCGTTGCATGTTTTCGGATTTGCCATAGTAACTTGCTTGGTACTAGTGAATCTTGATATTCGAAAAGATGCAGATAAACAAGCCGGCGGAAATCGCTGGTTGCTTGGCGTTGAGGCCCACTTAATCACAGCTCCACACATCGTCATCCCCATGAACCGCCGGCTATCGGCGGCCCTGTCTGATCATTTATATTAATTCAGGATAGTTTGATTTTCAAGTAGCCCAGTCTACTTGGCTACTTGAAATGTAGTTTAGCCACGAGACGCGGCAAACGACGGGGCTTCTCAATTTAATAAGCTCACCTTCTATTTTGCAACATGCTGACGGAGTGTAACCAGGACTAGAAGTCCAGGGCTTGGAAGGATATTTTGCGATAATCTAGTAGGGCGTCGAGGAAGTCATATAAGCCTAGTCGCCTCTTTCAGCCCTGTTAGTGTTCTAAGACCATATTTACGAAAGCTTCGCTTTCGCTCCTCGCTTTCGTTCCCTTGACCTTGCCCGACTTGCTCCATATTGTCTGTTTTGGTGATCAGACTGTCACGACCTCTGGATACTGATAGCAACGTGGAGGTAAATCTTGCATACTTGTTGTCGCACAAGGAACTCCAACTATTACATCTACAAGTTAGAGATCTATATACAAAATGCCTTCTTTGTTCTGTCACTCTAGGGAAGCGGTATGCAGCTGTAAGTATCGCGAGGCTTTGCGAGAGTCTGACACAGGCAAACATCGATAGCTAAGTCTGTCATTTATAATTAGTTGATGGGATTATTTACATGGTATAGGCGACTCCGACCCGGTGGTCTGATATATAATGCAGTCTCAGTGCCCTGGGTCAGCCCGTGTGACACGAAGTCATAATCGGTGATGATCCTGACTGCTTGAAAAAATGATTTAGACGTTGGTTTTTGCCCATCGCTGGTAATATTATAAGTAGATTGATATCATGACAAATTGTGGGACACAGCCTGACAGATAAAAGAGAAAGTGAACAAAGCACGACGCATGAAACATGTTCCTCTATTATCTAGATGGTTCATATTAAATCGCCAGACTTATCAATAAATATTTATTATATTGTTCAAGATGGGTTTAAGAACGCCAGGGAAATGAGAAACTAGCCAAATAATCCAAGAAGGTGGCAAGTACTTCGAGAGTTGAACCTTCTCCTGTCAACTTGTCTCTACACCATGAATGGCAGTGTCTCCGGTTAAAAACAATGAATTGAGGGCCTCTGAAGAGAGATACATATGGATAAGAATCCCCCTAGTGGCATTGTGTGCTTTTTTTTTTCTCTTTTTTCTTTCTTTTAGGCCTAATTGTAGCTCGACTTTTTGTGATACTGTCGTCCGATTTAGTCATGGGATGTGCTCAATGTGAACGTCTCCGCATGTTGCCTAGCAAATAGGAAAAAAGTGTTTGTGTTTTCACACTCATGAATGTTTCTTTCACAAATCGTCACAATACGGCACAATGTGAGTTCTAGCATGTTCCGTTATTCCAATGCTTGAATGGGCTCGCCGTTTTCCCTTATGGCCCGCTTTGCTGCAACTTTTCTCAATCCTCTGTCTCGGCACTCACAAGGGCTTTTGTCAACCACTTGTCTGCTTCAACTCTTTCCATGTCACAAGACCTAACGCGTATTGCATTACTCGCAGCTGCACTCCAGTCTTATGATTCAAAATATTCCCCAACTAACCAACAGAACGATTTCGTTCAAAAAAAGGTATTTGGCAGCATCTGACGCATGTTCGTTGTATTCCGCTGATCAGTCTCCTAGGAAGGAACAAGATGGAAATCTGCGGCGCCTCCGGGGCTCATTTCAAAATTGTAGAGGATACTCCAATAGAAGAAGAATCAGCCACGATCGAGAAACGCCTAAGAAACCTGCCAGAACGTTTGAGGAAAGGTCTCATATCATTCAATAGTAATGATGATGTGGATGAGGAACAAATTGAAAACGAAGTTGTTCCTGCCCTCGCTGATATTATCGACCTCACAGACGACACACCTGTTATTAATCAACAATCTGAGATCCGCACTGTTCGCAATCCACCTCCTCCACCAAATGCGGTCATAGAATGCTACCAATTCAATGGCGTGAAGCTCAAGCCAGGGTCGACTGTTGAAATTCGAGAACTAGAGAAGCCCCAACTATTCAAGATTTCATTCCTCCATATCAAGCATATATATAGCACAGCCGACGGTATCAAGCTTCGAGGTATTGCCTTGACGCGCCTCAGGAACCTCCGCGGACGCTTTCCTCGATATCGAAATGAAGTGGCTATGATTCTCCATGTGGATAGTGACGATAAACGCGCAGATGAAGACCAATCAGCCATAGAGGTGCCCATTGCCGACGTCATTAAGATACGCAACTGCCACTTTACAAATGCGGATTTCCCCAAGTATCATACAGTCACGGGACTCTTTGAGACCCCTGCTGAGCTTGAGCAGCAGGGTGTCTTGATGTGTAGATGGAGATGCATTTTTAAATACAAAGATTCGACCACTCGCAACGCTCATATAAACCAGACACGGAAGAACGCTGCGCCACAGGAATATATCCTTGAACACCTTAACGCAAAGGATGTGATCAAGAAGAGATTTAAAGTGTCAGAGATCAACCGCTTCAATACATGGAGAGGAGGCAAAGTACGTGGAGGGGAACACGACCCGGGGAATGACGGTTCACAAGGGCTAATCGTCCAATTGGATGGCGAGGAAGACCCTGAGCTATTAATGATTGAGAAGAGACCTGGACAGCAATACACGTTCGGGGACATGTTTTCTGGAGCGGGAGGCGCATCCTGCGGTGCTGAAAAAGCTGGGTTTTATGTCAAAGTTGCCTGTGACCATCATCCGGGAGCCTCGAAGACCTATGCAGCGGCCTTTCCGGAGGCACAGTTGTTCATGATGGATATCTTCAAACTCATCACTAGCGACATAAAAATCCGGGTAGATGTTCTGCATGTATCTCCTCCATGCCAGTTTTGGTCACCAGCGCATACATGCGCTGGTGCCAACGACGATGCGAATATTGCAGCTCTTTTTTGCTGTGGCGAACTCATTAGGAAAATTCGACCCCGGATATTGACCCTCGAACAAACATTCGGAATCCTTCATCCGCAGTTTGAGTATTACTTTAACGCCCTCGTCCAATTTTTTACCGAAAACAGCTACTCGGTACGATGGAAGATCGTCGACTTGGTCGATTGGGGCTCGCCGGCTACTCGTAAAAGGCTGATTATGATTGGATCCTGCCCAGGAGAGCATCTCCCACCATTTCCTGAAGCTACTCACGTTGGGCCTGGCATCAACAAGCGGGGGAAGATGCCGCACGTTACTGTTAAAAAGATGCTCGCCAAGATACCTCGAGACGCTTCGCAGTACGATGATATGCACCAGCCGCACGAGATGGTGCGAAAACGCCTTCCGCGATGGGACCCAGATGTAACTCTAAAGCGCTGCATCACGACAAATGGTGGTTACGGCAATTACCATCCTAACGGCAGAAGAGATTTTACCTTGCGGGAATATGCGACTCTACAAACGTTTCCAGTCGACTATCCATTTCAAGCCCCCGATAAGAAGAAACAGATCGGGAACGCCTTTCCTCCACTCGTTGTCAAGGTACTCTATATACATATACGCAAGTGGTTAGAGAAACAGGACCGTGTCTATGCTATCGAGAACGAGTATATAGACCCGGACGATCCGAATATCGAAATCGTTGATCTTGAAGATGACGGGTTGATGGATGAAGCTAGTGACGACGAAGACGTTGAGTATGTGGGATCGCAATATTTTCCTAGCTCTTCTATTAGCGACGGAAGTACTTACCAAGATGACATGGACCTCGATACGAGCGATGGCGACTATGTCCCTGTTCCATGTGTTGACGCAAACCAACGCCAACGTCAACGAGTTCGACCGACAATCCAGACGACTGGTGGCAGGAGAGGCAATACACAAGACTACATTGACCTCACAGTGGACGATGATTGAGCAATGATTACATGTAATAATATAGATGAGAAATACAATCTTGCCTTAGATTGTGCATATTTCTAGAGGTTCGGCCTGGAACAGGACGATTGAATTGCAGGAAATAGAATTCCCAGATGCGTGTCATCCTCGGGTCGGAATCGATAAATGGCAAAAGAACTTAACTCGATTGTCTCTGTTGACACTCCGGAACATAACTTGAGGGACCTGAGAGACCTGAAAGGGGAAACGGAGATTGATGTGGAATATGAGTGAGGCTGGCAGAATATTTGCATGATTGGTAATATGCCACTTAGATCTGATCGGACGATATCCGTGGCTCGATCGAATGACAATAAGCAAAAGTTTGATAGCATTTCTCAAAGTCTAGGTAGCACTCTGTACCGTGTCTTGAATGATGATACTATCCTAGCGCGAAGCGTAGACCTACTTGAATAGGAATGCAGCTTGCACTTTCTGCAATCCTGGTCTTTGCTGAACGTTTGAACTACTCACTGATACCTAGCATAGACGAGGGACTAATGCGACGCCATGTCGCGTTGTATCTAGTGTATCAAGTGGCTGCCTCATATTCCCCACTGCAAGAGGTTGCAATTGGGGTCCAGAGATCTGGACCGTCACTTTTTTGGATGCCTCGGCTGGAACGGCAAACCGTGCCTCTTTCTGCACGGGAAATGAGCTGTGCCAAGACATGAGCAACAGGAGCAAGAAGTCCGCGAAATGGCGTTTATCGCAATTCTTTAGTAGAGACTCCTCTTGTAATTGCACTTACTCGTTCAGACTTGCCGACTACGTTGAAAGATGTCGGTTTATTGTTCGCTGATTCTCGCTGTTCTTCAAGTTGAACGTTGTATAAGAGGCTTTCGATGCTATCAAAACTCTTTGATCTGATAATTTGCACCAAAAAGGCGTGGGACTTGTTCACTAACTGGATAATTATGCTGTAATTCTATTGGAAGTTGAAGACCAGAAAAGGGGTTGATGCTACTGTGCAGAACGTGCGCTACCGGCACATCTAACTCAACGGGCGATGGCTTGATTCTTGGCTTGATTTCTTGCTTGGTACCTGCATTCAGGGCAATTTTAAAGAGTAGCACTGCAGCGTATGGACCTACTTATACTACCCTGTAACTAGAATGTTATTGCCGGTGCTTCCGTGCTTCCAACTGTCAGGATAACTACGGCATTTACCGCATCAGAGAATTGAGAGTATGCTGTTGCATCGAGAGAGTAGGACGAAGTAAGACTCTGTACTACTGTTCCTTCTAGAAATCGCCGATGGCTAGTGGGCTTTCATAACGACCGTGGGATCATGATTATAATCCTTCGCGAAGTTCATCTGGCATGCGCCTGCGTATGAGACGTGTTTCATGAAGTGCGACTATTCTCTTAATAGGGTATGCTGAACGATCAAAATCGGAAATCCTTGCTAGTATACTGTGAAAAGAGGCGATCTTCATCTTATCGAGCCACAGGCTTGCAGCCCCAACATGACCCTAGCAAAAACTAGCTCTAGTTTAGCGGGAGGATGCCGGGGTGCATTCCGGAACCACTCACAATATCAAGAAGTGGGCATCATTGCAGAACCGTTTCATTGCAGGGCTCTCAAGACTACAGTACTCTTCCACTTCCATAGTAACTGCGCCGGCTCATGGAAAACATCGTTTATTTCTAGACATGACTACTGTATTTCTCTTTTGATTTATACGGTACGCGTTGTGGGCAAATCCGAATCTAGTGTACATGAGTTTTGTCTACAAAGACTACAAGTGTTGACGAGTCGTTCCCGTCCTCGTGGACTAACTCGTGGTGAATGCCCAGTCTCAAGAGTACGTACTTACGGCATATAAGCACCCAGAGCCGAACCCAGAGATCATCAATCCTTGTCTGTTCTTATAGAAAACCCCACATCCGAATGGGGCTGTGTCTGTGCTCTTTACCGCTCCCGAGTTGTTATACTACATTCGCTTATAACATTAGTAGGATGAAGGGTCTAGAATTCTCTTTGACCAGGAGGTTCGCAAATGACGACCTGGATATGATATGTAGGCCTTAATGCTATGTTGTACTGTATAACGTAGACAGAAGGCCTATTGGTGAATTTCTGCGTGCTGGCTAACGGTCCACGTATATTCGTAGTACGAGTATGCGGATGAAAAGGAGCTGCAGCATCGAGATGCTGCCTGACAGCAGGCTGGATATCCTAGTTACGGCTCCGCACATTGGACCCCAATTCACATTCAAGCAATGCCGAATCCGCCTCTTGCAGCTTGTGACTGGCTTGACTGGGTACTGAATGCAAAAACTGGCGCTATGTCATATTTCCTCTTACGACAGGGAGTTACAATGCCAAGTATTCGGATCATCGACTAATGGAGAGCCACTGGATACCTAGTCCAATCCAAGCTTGCAAGCAGAATTACCCCTGTTGTAAGTACTCTACGCTACGTCGTCTCCTTGACTACATGCTATGGCACCGTATGGGGACAAGAGAGGCATTCAAATAGAGAGGCAGCCCCGTCTCGATGAAACTATTTCGTCTCCTCATCATCGCGCTCACTCACGATAGTCACTCTTTCAGTGCTTTTTAGCATTATCACACTCGTTCCTTAGGATTTAGTGATATTCTTCACTTATCCAGTCCATTCTTTTGAGTAGTTTTGAGTTTTGATCCCCCAATAGCTATGCGTTTTTCTAGTCAAGGCGCCGTGGCCATGGCCACGGTAGCCTCCGTCGCTACAGCCAACCCTCACAACGGTCTTCTAGGCCTCGACCTCGGCAGCAATTACGGTGGTGGCCTCGATCTCGGCAAGCCGATTCACGCCGGTATCGATCTCAGCGCTGATCTTAGCAGCAAGGTGCTTGTTGCCGGTCTTCTGGCGGATATCATCGTAGACCCCCTCGCTGAGGTGAAGGCTGGTGCTGAGGTCGTTGTTGTTTGCGAGGACTGCCACGTTAAGGGTGAGATTGACGCGTCCATCTCTTTGGAGAAGGTCGTCCCCGCCTTGAGCCTCTCGCTCAAGGATATTGAGGTTCTTTTGGACCTGGATGTCTACATTGGTGCTGCTGCCACCATTGCCGTCAACCTGGTCACCCCTGCCAAAGTTTCTCTTCCTCTTCCGGGCTTGAACATTGAGGCTCTTGTTCACCTTGACCTCGTCCTTGGCGTTCACACTGAGCTTGATTTATCTGCTGGTGTATATGTCAGCCTGCCTGAGGCTTCCCTTGAGACCGACATTCTCAGTGGCGACATCCTCGATGTCGACTTCTCTGGTGTTATCGTCAAGGTTCTCCCCATCAAGGTCCGAATCGGCTGCACCGAACTTCTCGCCGATCTTCGTCTTCGTGTTGATCTCGGTCTTTCTGCTGCCCTTGATGTTGATGAGATTATTCCACTTGACAAAATTCTTCCCGGCCTACACATTCCTACCATCGGAGCCGGTCTTGAACTCGCCGTGTACGCCAACCTCCTGGAATACGTCGGTCTCTTCTGTGCCGCTCCCGAGTGCCCCTTGGCTAAGGAGGTAAGTCTTAATGACAAACCCAGTAAATTCGATTCAGTACTAACTTACGTGACAGTCTTACGGCCTGAACGTTGGTGCTGCCGTTGAACTTGGTGTAGCTGTTGAGGACTTGCTCTCAATTCACCTGGCCCCTACCGTCGCCACTGCTGTTCTCAGCATTCCTACCAACACCATCTGCATCCCGTCTTACACTGCCACGATTCCTCCCTACACCACCCCCGCCGGCCCAGGTTACTCCAGCGGCGTTCCTACCTCGAGCGGATCCATCCCTACTGGTGTTCCCACTTCGAGCGGCCCCGGCAGTGAGCCTACTTCGTCTGGCCCTGCCAGCACTGGTGTCCCTACCTCCAGCGGACCTGGCTCATCCAGCGGTGTTCCTACATCCAGCGGATCTGACTCTCCTACTGGCGTTCCTACTGGTGTGCCTACATCAAGTGCTCCCGGCTCGCCGACCGATGCTCCCACATCGAGCGGCGCTGGCTCTTCAAGCGGTGTCCCCTCATCCAGCGACAACACTGGTGTTCCCACCTCTAGCGACAATGGTTCCAGCGGTGTTCCCACTTCCAGCGGCTCCGGCAGCGTGCCTACTTCGTCTGGCTCCGGCTCTGGCAGCACTGGTGTTTCCACTCCTAGCGGCCCTGCCCCTACCGGCAGCTCTTCTACCGGTGCTGTCACTTCGCCCGCTGGACCTGCCACCACATCTGCCCCTGGCGGTAATGACGGATCTGTGACCTCGACCATCACCAACACTGCCACCTACACTGTCACTGCTTGCGCCGTCAATGTTCCTAACTGCCCGGCCGGATACCAGACCAGTGTTACTGTCGTCCACACCACCTCGTACACTACCGTGTGCCCTGCCACCGCCACCGGCATCACCGCTGCTCCTGCCCCGACTTCCACTGGTCACGGCATCGAGACCATTACCAAGCACGTCACCACTATGGTTCCTTGCGACAGCACCACTACTTTCGTCCCTCCCACTGGAATCTCTACCGTTCCTTACCCTTCAGACGTCCCTACTCACGTTCCCGGCTACTCTGCTGGCCCGACATCTTCCTCGCCAGCTGGCGGAAACTCTGGAAGCGTCCCTACCGTCTACCCGACCGTTTCTTACCCTGCCGGTGGCTCGGTTCCTTCGTCTTCTGCTAGCTACCCCGCTGGCGGCCACGAAGCTTCTTACCCTGTCGGTACAGCTTCTGTAAGCTCCCCTGCTGGTGGTGCCTCCTACCCTGTTGGCACACCTTCTGCTAGCTACCCTGCCGGCGGCTCCAGCAGCGCCGGGTACCCGACACCTACCGGTATCCCATACCCTACCGGTCCTGCTCCTCCCAGTGGAGGTAACGGCACCATCCCCCAGACCTGGGCTACCTACCAGCCTAGCGCCAGTGCCAGTGCCACAGTTCCGGCCGGCTACCCTACATCAACACCACCAGCCACCGCTGGTGCTGGCAAGGTCGGCAGCAGCATTGCTGCCGTTGTCGCTTTGATGGGCGCTGTTATGGCTTTGTAAGATGGAAAGCGAGTGTTCGAAGTAAATAAAAGGACCTAAACTAGTACCTCATAGTCGCCCTTCTGCGATGGGGCTAGTGTAATGTAATGTCTGATACAAAATAGATAGGGCGTTGTTATACCACATGTTAATGCTCATGACTATATAATCTTGCTCACAACTTGCTCGTATTTGTGATTTCTGATTGAGTCGTTGTGAAATTTACTTCAGAGTCGTTGGGGGCGAAGATTAGCTTAGTCAAGCAATTAAGCGAATTCGTTAGTCTAAACGAGAATGCGTTAGACTAGCTTCACTAGACTGCGTCGAGAATCCACCGCTACCATGTGCTTATATGCCTAGATCGGACATTCTGCTCGGCAGTTCGGTGCAGTTTAATACTAGAACTTTCGGGTATATCTTTTCTCGCGATGATTGCAACATATAGTACGATAGGATTTGTCTCTCAGTCCCTAACATACGACTTGCAGCTTTTGATCCTTCTACTTACCATAACAGGTATGGAGTATATGTCATCGATCTCTTTACATCAGCAATTTTGTGTGATTGATAAGCTTCAACTGACAAGCTCTAGACTATGTCCTAGCCTAGTTAGAAGTTGGAGCTTCGTTTCGCAAGACTTCGCAAAGGCTTTTGATCCTATGACTTATGAAGCCACCAAAATAGCTTCAACGTCTATCATGGCGAGATCGTTCCGCCGCCTCCAAGTGTTACTGTAGTGCCTGACGAAACCGGACCTGACAAATCCCTGTCCTTGAAAGGATGACCACAGTTGATGGTAAGTCCCCGACGCAGATGGAGTATTGCTCCGCCCAGGACTGCTTTCCCCGCATCTTGAATCGTAGACGATCACGGACTCAACTTATCGCCTGGTCGTATATTTAGCTCTTACTTCCCTTGATTCATAGAACTACTGGTAATCTCATCATCAGTATCTATTTTTAAGCCAAATCTTACTTCGTATATCTCTCCGTAGCCGCTCGATAGACAACAGTCCTTAAAAGTTATCTTATATATAACGAGATCTATATCAGATACACACAACAGGAAGGAAAATGGCGCCATTCCGAGCCGAGCATATGGGCTCTCTCTTGCGCCCGGACGACCTTCTCAAAGTCCGCGCCACAATTCGCGAAAAGAACATATCAGAGGAGGAAGCCGGTCTGCCAGCCGTGGAGAAGCGGGCCGTCGCGGATGTGGTCAAGCTCCAGCATGACCTGGGATACAAGGCCGTAACATCAGGCGAGTTCAACCGTACACGTTTCTGGGGTTTGATGTGGGATCAGTTCGAAGGGACGACCGGGCTGCAAGACGCCGACGCGAGCATGTTTAGATTATACCACCCGGACGTCGTCTCTCTCATCGAGCCAGGCAGACAAGTAATGCCGGGCGAGTCCGTCATCGCGGGTAGCAAGCTCTCGCATAACCCGAGCAAGTCGACTGCGAACTTACACGAGCTAAAGCTCGTCCAGGCTGCTGTTCCAGAAAGCGAATGGGGCAATATCAAGCTCACGATGATCACGCCGGCCTGGTTCCATATGAGATATGCACAGGGCCGGGCGTACACCGAGAAGGCATACGCCAACGATGCCGAGTACTTCGCTGATGTCGCCAAGGTATATCAGGCAGAGCTTGACATGCTTTACAAAGTCGGGCTGCGCAATGTGCAGTTTGATGACCCTGGCATGGCGTACTTCTGCTCCGCGAAGTTCCGCGATGGCTGGGCAGCCGACAAGACCAACATCGGGAGTGTAGAGGATCTCCTCGATGCGTACATTGAGCTATACAACGACTGCGTTAGCAAGGCACCTGCCGACATGCACTTCGGTATCCACCTCTGTCGAGGCAATTTCATTAATGGGCGTCACTTCGCCGAGGGAGCGTACGACATCATTGCCAAGAAGCTCTTCCAGAACCTGAACCTGCACACCTTCTACCTTGAGTACGACACGGAGCGCGCGGGCGGCTTCGAGCCCCTCAAGTTTCTGCCGAAGGGCAAGAGCGTCGTCGTCGGCGTCATCAGTACGAAGCTGCGCGAGCTCGAGGACAAAGAGGCGATGAAGCAGCGCTTGTATAAAGCCGCCGAGTTCATCGCCGAGGGACGCGGTGAGTCCAAGGAGGAGGCGCTCAAGAGCATCTGCGTCTCTCCCCAATGCGGCTTCTCTACTCACGAGACCGGCTATCCGCTTTCTCTAGACGACGAGAAAAAGAAGCTAGCGTTGGTGAGGCAGATTGCTGATGAGATCTGGGGCGAGCCTTAAGTTATGAAATGAGTCAGTTACTACGAAGTCATGTCTTACAGGAAAGGGCATTGGTGTGATTGGTGGTAATACTTCAACATACTAGAAGGGAATAGTAGAATAAAGGAGAATCTCCACAGAGTACGAATCAACTTCAAAGGACTTAGGTATGTACGGTCCGGAACCATACGAAAAGGGGTTTAGGGGTCTCTCATATTGGCGGCGTTGGGCAGCAGAGTGTTTGACAGGAACCAATAGTGATGGAAGTTTGAATCGTCAGAACAATAATCGCATCTCCATGCAAAGAATACGTAATCAGAGGTTTTATTGCTTGGCTACTGCGTTGTTCATCGCACATTACGCGTGTTAAATACGTTTAAGCAAGTTGTTGTTGATGTGGCAAGCTTGTGCTAGAGCGCCTATGCTTTATTAACATTGTTCCTGTGGCCTCCCTCTCGCTACCATACACAATCTGATAAATTATCTCAAGGCACTTGCTGTTTATTATTAGTAGGTCAAAGTGTTGATAGCTGTTAATTAACTGATCCCGTTGGTCCACTATGCTCAAGTCCTTCAGCGCAATTCTCAAATGAAAATATGTGTATATGGGAGTCATTTCAATATACCAACTCTATCCATAGTTCATACTGTCTATAAGTAATTATAGTTATATTGAGCGTATGAATCTATGCTAAACACTAACTTTAGGACGCATCGTTAGTCGGTCAACAATGTGTATGTTGACGTACGTTAGTGTTTGTTGTCATTCTCCCCAGCCTCTCAGTGATGAAATCGTGGAAACTTTTGAGCGGTGCTTGACAACATATATCTAATCATTGTTAATCCAATCATGATTCCTAATATTTACTAGTATACTAGCATAGAGTACGTTTTGGGGTAACTTTAATGAGAGCAATTATCGTCCTTCAATCACATCGAGTCACAGTATTTAAAAGGCAACTACTATATAGAGCTTTGATATGAGCACCAATAACTGAGCGTTCATCTGCCTTGTATGAATAGAATGGCGGGAAGAAATCAAAGGGCGAGAAAAAAAATTTGAATTTTCAAGATTCAGAAAGGCGTTCGAGTCATTGGCGATGAGACAGAGTAAGTATGTATGCACAGTACTGTGAGGGGTATAGCTCTAATTCAGGGGAAGAATGGAGCACTATTTCGCATCCATGTAAAGTCTTTCCAGCACTCTGCTAGACCCGTTAGAGTATACCGTACTTACACGCCTACTTGCCTATTAACCTAGGTTAGGTAGTTTTGGTAGTCTTCGCACGACTCAAAGGAAGTTCGCCTAATTAGTACGCCTATGTTTAAGCTTCTATGTTAAGTAGGCATAAAAGCCCATGATATATACAGCAGTGTGCTGATCAGTTACGTGTCTGGTGCTAGAGAAATATCTTCTGCTTGATTGTACTTATGCCTCAAGACCAACGACATTGTACTCGGCAACTTCGGTTGATTTCATAGTGTATCACGATAGATAAAAGATTGCAAGACAGCGCTTTCTGATAGTAGTTAGTCTAGCATTCTTGACCCACCTGAAGGATCGTGACATGGTGCTATTACTTCGGGACTATCCGGTCCCCTCGACCAACGTTCGAGCCGTGCAACAAGCGACAGCGACATCGACATAGATTCTGTCTCGGCATCTGAAACACCGACGATAGAGTAACAGCCAAGCGGAAAACCAATTGCGATGCACCCAACTGTCATACCAGCTATCTCTTTAGCAACACTATCCCTAACCCCAGCCGAGTACGTTCGGCGATCAGGAAAGGGCTTAATGGCCGTCTTACGGAAGGCGCCGAAACTCGAACAATCTGTCGGTGATCGGCATTGCTGTACAGCGGCGCGAAGCCGATGGGCCCTCGGCCTTGTGATGATCTGTCACGATATGGAAACTGCTGGCTGTCGTTGTATTCGAGAGTCCCGTATACACCCGCTATGGCGATACGATATGCTCAAACGGCGAAACCTTCCGCTCAATGCTACGATACCCCGCCGGAATGGCTCGATGGGTTTGTGGATTGCGGAGTATCAGCTGCTATGTTGGTGCAAGTCCGTGACAATGTTCTCATATTTCTCGTGATACTTTAATACCTGACTTTGATAATAACTTGCCCAATTGCACGATGAGGCCATTCATCCTCTTCGATTCCGTGTTCGACCTTGAGCGGTAAGAGTTTGAAATCGGTCATAACGTTAAAATGTCCGAAGTCCACACTAAAGAATCAGGCGAGTTTAGGTCCCACATCCGGGAACGATCGGAATCTGAGACGTCTCTCTTGAACAAGTTTGTCACTTAATGGCATGCTGTAAAATCTTTTTTTTTTTAAATAAAGATCGCCCGATAGCGGCATGTTAGTGTGAGCTTCACCTAAGGTTTCCCACATGGTAGCCACATGGTGCTAAGCCCTTTCAAACGGAGCTCACAGAATGGTGATTTAGCGCGCACGCTACCTTAGACAAACTGCAGAGCCTCATGCCGTCAGATACAGGTATATAAAGGTAGTATTTTGAATTAGGTATTTACCGTATTTACCAAATGATACTTATTCGGCAACACGGCAAAACCCGATAGATGACCCGATGTTCAGACCAATTGAAGTGCATCAGCTATAAACAATTACCAACCTATAATGCCATTTCTCAGACTCCTTGAGCCCCGATCTATGAGGTATGTTGTATCAGTAGGATTGAGTCGATTCTAAATCAATGAATGTGTACTCTAATTCCAGCAACTTAGCAAGTATACAGTGTCCCGCTGCGCTGAATAATGAGCTGCAGCGCGAGTAGGAGAACGACCGAAGATTGAGCGAGAATATAACTATCAAAAAAATTCCGAGTCCGCAACAGTATATCCTATATCTACCTAGCTACCGGGTCCTTACTCTACTAGCAAGTCGATAAAAGGTTGCCGGTCGGGACGATGGCCCGAGTTCTGGCCGGTCTCGCACTATAGGGAGTCCATCACGGCAAGCTCTAGTGAGTCTTACTATAAGTAGTATAGATCAGTCACGGTTTGACATACGATAAGGCTTAACACCAACTACATTTTAGAGTAGCGCAAAAAGGTGATGTCAGTTGTTGCATCGATTCGTGATACCTTATATCGACCAAATCACTTCTACGACACCGATCTGAACAACTGCAAAGTAATCAAGATCGCCTTGTGCAGGGAAGTAATTACCAAAGCCTATCTGGAATTCTTATGGGATTCTTATGAACGGGATAATAAACTTATTCACTCGCAAGTCCTTTTTTTCTTCTCTATACAAAAAAGCCGCTTTTGCCCCATAACAGGACCGACTCAGCGACCGCTCGATCGGTGTCATACCGGATCTAAAATGGAGCTTTGTCTTCTACTGTAGCACATTCGATCAACATCACCATACTCGGGCTACAAGTCTTCCACGATATCTCCTACTACATGTCTCACGCGAGAACTCGTGAGATGAGACCACATCTTGCAGCTTTCACTGGATGGTCCCCCACGGATCTCAAAGAGCAATCGATCGAACAAAAATCTTGTATACCGCCAATCAAATGTGTCTACCGACCGGACGGGCCATCGCGAGTCATCGCTCCCGCATCTGGCGGCGCCTACCGTCTTGACGACCCACTATCTTACGTACCTGGGCCACAATAATCGGCTTGAAGGGTCTCCTCTCAACCCGTATAACTTTACCCATCTTTTTTTTCTCGAATCCAAATTCACTATCAGAGGACAACACTGTCTTATGATCTGTCACCACTTAGTAATATTGGTACAGTGTGCACGTCGAAGCACACCATTATGTTACTCTACAAAAAATATGGAACACTGCGCCAGCGCAAGATGGCCGAGGTTGCAGACCCAGTTCTCTTGTACTGGCCAAAACACTCATCGTCGCGTGGTCCGAAGAGTTTTTATCTCCCAGCACGTAAATGTGGACGGGAAAAGGCCCCGATATGTAGTACCTGAATCTAGACAAGTGAACTAACTAGACTGGCAGGCACCATGGTGAGACGTCTGGCAATGGTAATGTCATTTACGTCTCGCGACTCGCTCTTTAAGCAGAAAGAAAGTCTGTTGGCGTAAAATATCATTTCACACATGACGTATCAAGTGATCTGGGCCACTGAGAATCTTCCAATTTCCTCACGACCTTTCTAATGTTCGTGTTTTTTAAGCTCGCGATCCCCAGGAATTCATATCCCTCTCTCCCCAATCTCGACTCCACAGAGAAATAATAAACTTCCCCAGCATCTGATCTCTATCTTATCTGTTCATCATAATATATTCCTCGCACCTATTGGTAAGATGCGTTGGCATACCAAAGCTCAAAGCGAGCAGGCGGAGACCGTCAACAATGGCGCCGCCGCTCAGGAGAAAGTCCAATCGAATGAAAGGGTCACGTTCGTTGCCTGTTTCATGGGACTTGTCGCTAGTATTGGAGGTTTTATGTTCGGCTATGTCAGGTACACAAATCCCTCTCTCGATTTGATCAATCGTTTCCAAGGCGTACATACTGATATATATTGCTTCTTAGTGGTCAAATATCCGGGTATTTCAATATGAAAGACTATGCGCGACGATTTGGTGACGCGGATGGCTCTTTCAGTGCCGCGAAACAAGGCACCATCGTTGGTCTTTTAGCTGTCGGTTGTCTCATCGGTGCTTTGGTCTCTGGCAAGCTAGCTGATACGCTCGGTCGGCGTCTGGCTATCTCGGCCTTTGCGTTATGGGCCAGCGTCGGTAACGTTATTGAGATCTCGTCTGAGTATGCTTGGTACCAGTTTGCCATCGGGCGACTCGTCACTGGCGTCTCAATCGGCGCGCTGTCTGTCGTAGTACCGATGTACCAGTCCGAAAGCAGTCCGACTATCATTCGAGGCATCCTAGTTTCGACATATCAATTGTTCATTACGCTCGGCATTTGGACCAGTTACCTAGTAGACTGGGGTACTGCGGACATGAATAACAGCGCTTCATGGCGTATTCCCAATGGTCTTGGGTTTGCCTGGTCTCTCCTGCTCGGTGTTGGCATCCTTTTCCTCCCCGAAAGTCCTCGTTTTGCCTACATGAAAGGTCGTGCAGAAGAATCCCGACGTACCATTGCCCGCCTGGCTGGCGTTAACGAGAACGATCCCGTAGTTAACGACCAAATCAACGAGATCCAGAATAAGGTCAAGGAAGAGAGCGTTCAAGGAAAGGCCAGCTGGAGCGAGATTTTTACAGGCCCTCGCATGTTTTATCGAACCACTTTAGGAATTGTCCTTCAGGCTGGTCAACAACTGACTGGCGCCAACTTTTTCTTCTACTACGGCACTACAATCTTCAAGGCGACCGGCCTTACCGACAGTTACGTTACTCAGATAATTCTGGGAAGTGTTAATGTGGCTTGCACATTTGCCGGTCTATACGTAGTCGCCAAGGTTGGTCGACGTAAGGCACTGATGGCGGGCGCCGGCTGGATCTTTATCTGCTTCTTGTATGTCACAATTGCCAAACAAATTATTCGACAGAACTAACATGTAGTAGGATCTACGCCTTCGTTGGGTCATTCGCATTGGACTCTGTCAACCCCCAGAATACCCCCCAAGCTGGTTCAGCTCTTATTGTCTTTTCCGCTCTCGCCATTGCCGCTTTCGCTACCACCTGGGGACCTATCGTTTGGGCTGCTGTTGCAGAAATGTACCCTACTCGATACCGTGCCCCATGCATGGCTCTTGCTACCGCGTCCAACTGGCTTTGGAATTTCCTCATCTCGTTTTTGTAAGTCCTCGCCGGGAAATCATCGTGACTACATTCTAATCGTCCTCTAGCACTCGATTCATTACCGACAAGATTCATTATTGGTACGGTTTAGTCTTCGGAGGCGTAAGCTTGGCTCTCGTATTCATCGTCTTCTTCTTCATGATCGAGACCAAGGACCGCAGCTTGGAGGAGATCGATACCATGTACCTGCTGCATGTGAACCCTATACATTCGGCCAAATGGGATGGAAGCAAGGTCCCAGCTGACTCTCTTCCAAGCACTCGACATGGAAATGAGGAAGAACATGAACCCCAGGTTGTTGTGTAAACGTTTAAAGAACATTTCATCGGAAAAATTGTATAAATAGAAGGGAATATACATAGATCTTATAATAGAGATTTTAATACTTTTAATGAGATAACTTGGTCCAATTTGTTGACAGCTATTCGGTGGCCCCCTATACATGTGCAGAGGCCCTACCTAGTCCCTATACATGACGAGCTTGAAGACAAGCCAGTAGCGCACTGATAATGCGACCAGTTACATTTACTAATCAAGGATAAACTAGATACTTACAGATAGGCGTTAAAACGAGACCGATGAGATGAAGTCATAATTATAGCAAGATGAAATGGCCACGAGCCTTCTATCTAAGTCAGATGTGCTGGAGTAGGTCATATCTAAAGACTACAAAGCTTAGCCACTATCATCATTATCATTATCATGGGGATTTGTCACTTTCATTCATGCCAAACGCAGTAATATCAAAGAAGAGGCTCGCTGCCGGTGGTCCAGTAAGAGCAAAAGCGTTGCGGGAGGTACGACTATAGCGGGTTAAGGAAAAAGTCCTAGTCCTTTTATTTAATACGAAATAGCTACATGTAGTTCTATAAGAGTAATTGATATGTATGAAAAAGGAATTGAGTAAGGAAATGAATATTGATGAGATATTCATTATATAATCGAATAGAAAATATGTCAGACTTGCTAGCATTCTACTTCTTCGACTTATGCGATTTCTTGTCGCCGTGTTTCGAGCTTGAAGACTTGTGCTTATCTTTCTTCTTGTCATTCATGCTCGGAGGGTGCGTTTGATACTGATACTGGGGAATATTAGTTGCATATTGGTACTGCGGAACGTTTTGATGATACATTTCCATGTAGGCGGGGTTACCACGCTCATCATACGATTTTGGGTATGCAGACATTTTGTTTTCTTTTCTTTTCTTTTTTTGTAGAAGCGACTGTTTGTGATTGGTAGGTGTTTGTTAGTTGGTGGTTGGTTCTGTTACTGTTATTGATTGGATGCTGTCTGAAGAAATTAATGACCTTACGATTGCACAGATCGCGAACTATATAGATGTCTGCTCATAAAGAAAAGTGTAAACACTGCTATTGTGTGACCAGCACCCTTTGTTCTTTTGAAAGACATCTTTCCTAATGCCATTCTATACTAAGAGACATTGTTCCACTTCTTCTTCGTAAGAACAAAGACAAATAAATATGAAAAGGCACAAGAAAAGCCCTACGGGACTCGACCTTTTGAGCACCAGTTTTAACTATCACTACATTAAATTCACCTATACGAAACATTATTTCAGATTCTGGGAAACTGAGAAGTTCTGCCTTGTTGATCTAACTATGGGGACCCAAAGCTATAACGACGGGTCAGTCTATAACAGCCGGCCATACCACGCTGTATACATATCCGATGATGAAGGGGATGATGACATATGCGTCTGGCCCTCGCCATCAAACTCTGACGGCCTTGGAGAGCCCCTGGCTAGCCATTTACAGAAATCGCAATCCAAAGATCAAGTCAGCGATACCGATATGAAGGGGAAGAGCACTCAGAGAGCCGATGGCACTAAGATAAGTGTAGAGGGCGAATCAACACAGATGATCGAGAATTGGGTTGAAGCCGCGGGCATTCCATCTCGTGATGTTGATCCCAACACGAATAAATTGACCAAGGAAGCTTTTCGCGCGAGAGAGGTTCAATATGCGCTTTCTGAGACTCGCAGGAATCTCACACACATATCACAATTCCTGCTCAAGCTTGAAGCCCGCGCAGGCAAGGCCACGAAGGAGGGCATACGTCAAACTCTTGATGCCACCGTTGGAGACATGCAGTACGACTTTAACAAATGCGGTGCTGATGGTGGCCCACCCGATTCCGACCACAAGAGTGAAATCGAGGAGCTTAAGCATATGTCTGGAGAGATCTACAACCGAATCTACCTTGTTGATCGACACTGGCGACGCATATCACGAGAAGCGCGCGACGCAAAAGGGAAGAGTCCCGATATAGGGATTCACAGCGAACCAGAAATTAAAGAGTGGATCAAATTCGAGCTACAGGCTAATAATCTCACCTCGGAAGAAACCTGCTTCTACACTGTCCAAGACCTGAACCTGCACCGGAGTTTTAGAGATTGGATTACGTACCTGGAGAAACTGTGCGGTTTCCGTAAGCACCCTTACGATCAAGGAAAACTTGTTGATCTCGCCTGGCGGTTTCTCGACCGCAACTTGCGCGGGCCGCGGCCGGTGAACCCAACTTCGGTTGAGCAATTCATTGCGTACTTGGACTCGACAAGGCGGAGTGGCGTTTGGGATGAAATTCGGAAACATCCGAAGAAGCAAGAAGAAGATGACGCAGAGGCGTGGAAAACTATGAGGAAATATTGGTCGTCTAGAACCGCTCCATGCTAAAAGTGCGAGGATAGTCAAGCTTCTGAGTGTGTAGTTTACATATGTTGCTGCCTCGTAGATAATATCTACCTACCATATTGATAGAAATTCGTACATTATTCTAAAGTTTACCTTAAAGAAACTCATATACAGCCTAAACAAGTGTATAAAAAGCCACCTGGGTGTTAGCCTCCGATAATTAGGTGATGCGCACTCATTCATTCACGAATCTAAGCAAAAGGGACAAGACGAATGATTATGTGATGTAATGAACGGCGTCCTCCAGCCTTACCTCACCTTACGTTTTCGCTTTCTGTTCACGAAAAGTGTTTCCTTTCTCTTAAGTTCGGCCATCTGCCCTTTCTAAGATTGCATGGGTTTGCGGTCTTTTGTCATTCTCTGCTCTTAAGGGAATGGGCAAGTCTGCTTCGACGGGCATACTCAACGCTCAAAGAAAACAGGAAGGCAGGTGAGAGGCTATTGAGTGTTAGGATTCCTCATTTGTCTTTATTTACTGAACTGAGAAAAAAAAGAAGTTTTGTCTAAAAGGTGCACAAAGGAATACAGCGATTCGGTCATTGTTAGCTGACAATGCCCTCTGTCTCTGTCTCTCATTTCTATTTAAGATAGGTGTAATGAGATATTCGATGTATGTGGTGTATAAAAAAATACATCTATTTGGCGTACTTTGACCCTCGTGTTCCTCAACTCACAAGCTTCTACTTCCCCTTCTGCACATTTTGACTCGACCTCACATTTTAGGCTCAACCTAGTCTGAGAATCTTCTGTCTCATAACACATATAACTTTATCATGCCTGAACGTGTATCTATGCCTCCAGAAAGGGCCCCTCTCCTCGCTGGTTCCGAGGGCCGGGGTTACTCAACCATTAAGCCGCGACTGACAGTGATGATCCCACCAAATTCTGGATACTTGATCAAACAAATCACATCTGAGGACAATCTCACAGTTACTATGGACGAAGAAACGAGCAATAGTAGTAGCTTATCGGGAAATATTACATCCTATTACAGCGGAGCAGCCTTTTGCATGTACTGTCTAGAGCAGGGACTAGACCACAACCTCCAAGCCCATCATCGACAAAGGAGCTGGCGGAGGTCCATGAAGAGGAGACGGATAAGGGGCGCTGTCAGCACATACCTATGGTTTTATTTGCACCTTCTTGGGGTTATTTCCATCCTGCTCCTCGTTCTGCTGTTTCGTGCTTATATGCATACAAGGCTAGACAGGAATTACCCTGGGCGTGTACGACCGGTGATGTTTCCTTTGGGATAAGGACAAATTCGTAAATAAAATAGGTATGAATCAATTGAACTTTTTAGAGAGCAAGAACGTATTGTGTAGTGCCCTTTGTAATCAATCATGCGTGGAATATCTAACTGGGGTAGGTGCGGTCGAGGCTACTCCTTCCTTGCATCTGGTTGCGTGCAATACTTCTTCACGTCTCGAACAACTTCTAGCGCAAGGCTCCAAACACTGTTTCTTTCAACGTTCCATTCTTTATTGATCGCATCTCCGTATGTGTCAGGTGACTCGTGAAGATCTCATAGCTTAAGACGAGGATCTAAAATCAATTGGCAGCTGCCAACACTACCCGCACCTTCAAGGTAGCTAGGTCATCTCTCTCTCTCTGCCTCCGTCTTCTAAGCCATGCCTTTTCCGCCTTCTTAGAGATAAAGCTTATCACATACCAAGTTTACCTTCGAACACATACGTCTTCGAGCTGACTCTTGATCCTGTCTGGTTCCTAAGACATATGGTATAGTTCATTCTTTCTACTTCAGCTACAAGTGAATTCAAGAAACTTATCTAGCAGGGCGGTAACTCATTCACCTGATACACTTGACACATTCGCATAAGTCGAACTCCCTATCTCTTACCATAGCCATTATTACTTTCGCGTCCTCCACTCTCATTCACCACAAGCTTCTACTCAGCGATTTCTACAAGTCTTCCTCTCCATGAAATTTGTGCCTGATTTCTTACATCAAACCTTCCTCCCGAAGCTAACACGTCATTATCACACGCATAATTCAAACATTGTCAGGGTGATCACCCCCACCTACATGTCTACTTCGTCCTCACTCATCTTTCACATTTCCTACCGACATCAACGAAGCCGGCCCGTTCTTCTAGTTGCGTTTCAATCTTCTTAATGCAGCACAGACCCTATCCACTTGCCTCCAACAACAGTCATTAATGAAAGTAGGGTGCACCTAGCGGTCACCGAGAAGGTAAGCCCGTTCGCACCTCAGCTGCTCAACGGAAGTCACTCTATGCTGATTGAGCCTACGATTAGAATTATCCGCTAAAACAAGTTATACACACCTCTCTAGAAAATCGTCTCTTTCATCATAGCTATCCCATCTTCGACATTACGCTTCCACAGTTCACCTAGCAACACTGGATGATGGTTACCTCGGCAGAGTACAGTATCAACAGCTAACTAGTGCAATACTGCATTGGTGAAGTGAAATTGAGCTTCGAACACATAAAGGTTCATTGAGCTCATCACACTTTCTAGGTATAGCTGATGATTCATTCCCTCGCACTTTGATCTAAATGGCTCGATATGGTGTCAATTGGCCATCGATTTCACGTATTCCTATAAAGTCTTTGCAAACATGGTTTCCAAAGTCTTAGTACTAATATTTTCTTAGCAAAATGTCGGAGAGCAAGACAGCTATCCGGATCAAGGTCCAATCAGGACATGATCATGTAACTACGACTTCAGAGGATAGCAAGAGCTTCGTGTGGACCGACTGCACCGAAGCTGACGCACGTAGACGACTAATGATAAAGGAGCAAGCTCTTGAGGTAGGTTTGGAATGCTGTGCGCGATTGATCGATTCAATAGAGGGCGGGTTCGACAATATCGCCAAGCACAGCAAGCAATCGGCAGAATTGATTTGGTCATCCGAAAACCGAACGGAGTGGATCACACAATGTCGTAAGTCAACTATGGTCACATAACCATGCTAAGTACTAATATGTTACAGAGGAAATTATGAAGGACCACGCGGACTTTAAAGTCCTGGTAGGCGTGGCTGGTGCTACCGGCAGTGGAAAGACTTCTGCGCTGAATGCCTTGCTGCGGTTTCAAGAAATGTTGCCCACGAACAACGAGGAAGCAGCCACGGCTGTTCAATGCAAGGTGGCTTTCAATCACGACACACGTCCCGAGCACGCCTTTCGTTGTCACGTCACTTTTCAAAGCAAGGAAGCCTTGGAAACCAAGTTAGAGCAATTTTTCCGTGATTTAAAGATCAGAAATCACCTGGAAGCCTCTCACAGCGGTTCTACAGAGGATGAAGAAGGCCTTCGCGAACTTGAGAGTATACTGCTTCCTACTCGTGAGATGATCGGTATCGTGTTCGGCTTGCAGGATGATCAAATTGAGAAATTGGGACTTGAAGGAGTTCTGAAGTCAAATCCCGAAGCCCTGGAATTGCTGGGCACGGTGAAGAAATATAATAGTAGCAGCGCTGATGAAATTTCAAAGACGATGAAGCCTTATATGGATTCCACAGCAGCTTCTCACAGTTTATCTGGAGCGAGTTTCGCAGCATGGCCGCTCATTGAGCAGGTAGAATTGTTTGTCAAGTCGGACATTCTACTAAATGGAGTTGTCTTGGTCGATTTGCCAGGCTTAGGAGACGCGGTTGAGAGCCGAGCATTGGTCGCGGAAAGGTCTTTCCATCAATTAACATCTACTATGATTGTAACTCAGGCTACCCGAGCTGCAGACAACTCTACTGCTGTTAACTTGATGTCCAAGCATCACGAGATGGCCATGATGATGGATGGCAAGTTTCAGAAAGAGACATTCTGTGTGTGCTTGTCACAAATTGACCAAATCGACCGTAAAGCCGCATTAAGGAAGCCAGATGCCAAGGCAAACACCGATCTTCGGAACTGGCTCGAGGAGGAGGGGACACAGAAGCTGAACTTAAAAGCCAAGCTACAGGAGCGAAAGCGCGCAGGACGGGCCATGGAGAAACTCAGAAAAGCAGTAAGACAGCAACAAAAGCAGTTAGGTATGTGTGTATGCTTGCAGGACATTATGGAATGTCGCTAATCATTAACAGACAAGAAAGGAGCCAAGCCAGCCAAAGAAGTCGCCGCTAAAGCCGCTTTGCACAAGCTCAAGGGAGAGAAAAGAGCTAAAAAGTTACTTATCGCCAATATCTCGCGCGAGATCAGCAGTTGCAAGCGACGACTCGTAGAGCTCGACGGAGTGATCACATTTACTTGTATCCAAGCAAGGAATCACTATCTGCGAGAGCGTATTGACTCAGACTTTAGAAAACGCCAAGCTCGACTTGTTGCGATGACTCCTGGAATAAAAGCTACTTACGACAGCCGAGTTGCTGTATGCCCAACAAGCGCACGAGCGTTCTGGAAATGGAATTCTACAATTGATAGGGTTCATGGGTTCCCAAGTGCGCCATACACAGGAATCCCTGCTCTCGCTTGTTGGATTCGTAGTTCAACGATCCCTAAACGCGAAGAGCACGCTGATGATCTTCTCAATAGGCTACAGGCACAGTATAATACCCTTCAACTATGGTCGAAAGATAAGTGCAAACTCAAAGATGCCCCGATCACTAAAGAATCGTTTGAGCAGGAGGTTCTTGCAGATGTTTTAGAAACTATGAAACAGGTATTATGAACATCACGGAGCCAAAAGCAGTGCAATACTAACCTATCATAGAGCCTGATGGCGTATTGGCCGCAATTGACTGCTGCAGTCAACAAATTGAATCCTCTCCATGACAAACAGGAGGTTCTCAACAAATGCCCGTCCTTGTGTGCTGAAGCTGTAAGAGGGTGGGCATACAAGAAGCCAGACGACAAAGCTTCAAATGACAAGGTCCATTGGACTACATACCAGGCCAGCCTCAGCAGATTGGGAGGCCGGTTCGTGAGTAAACCGAAGTCGGAGGTACATGAATATAATTGGGTCGCGGATATGTCAGTTACAGTTACCCAAGATGAAAATTACACTTTACATCGAACTAACACTTATCCAGCTCAAATATCCTGTTTGGAACGATTGTGAAAGATTGGAACCAATCTCTGAACCACGATATACCCTCACTGACAGATATAGCCTGGCCGGTGATCGATAAAATCTGGGACGAGTTCAACGAAAACCTGAGATCCAGTGTTCAAGTCCGTGAACCGAGGCTTCTTCCAGAGTTAGAGAACGAGAAATCCAGCGTAGACACCCTTAAGATCCGCGCCAAGAACAAAGTTCGTGAGGCTCTCAGACGAGTCTCCGATCACGCCTCACAGTCACACCCTCTTGTCATGGGTAGAGTCCAGTCAGATTGGCATACGCCATTCCAAGAGGCACTCGAAATTAAAGGTAAATGGATGATTTAACTTATGTGACTTATAGTGTTAACTCTGCTGTAGGCAATGGAGCTCATACCGCTCGTCAAAAGCTCTTGCTGGGATTTGCGGCGGATAGAAGTAAAAAGACGTTCAACACTGCATACAATGATCTCCAGTGCAAATTGCAGGAGGGGTTTGACCGCTTACCAGGAGAGCTCGAAGGCATATCAGAGTTCGCAGTCCAGAAACTTAGGCTCCACATACGTGCGTTGCTGGACAAGCTTCTTGAGCCGAAAGACTTGGCTCTCAAAAGGGAAGCCGTTGCAGAAGAAAAAGCCCGTATTCAGCAATCGGTTCAAAGCACACTTTTACTCTGGACTCTGCGATGGAGATTTCCAACGGTTGAGGTGAATAACGACGACGTGACCGACCAACAAATCCCACAAGAATACCGACATACCAAGACAGAGCTGGAGCAGATGGAAGACGATAATTCCGGACTTGACTCGAGATCGATGACGGAATCGGGGTCAGACTCGGATTCGGACTCCTCAGACTTCATCGGTGATGACGAGGATGCTCAAGACGAGAATCTCCCGGGTAACGACGATAGCGAGAAAATGGAAGTTGACAATTAGATCATCTCATACCTCACGTCCTGTGCACATTTGCATAGATTTGGTTTGATCTAAAAGAGGGAGTTGAGGCCAAAAGACGGATGATTCAACTACGGCTCATCATGGTGCGAAGAAGTCGAAGTGTCGTAATTTATCTCTCAGGGAAAAGTGGTTTTCTCTAATGTTTTTATTCACTGACCCTACGAAAGGGTATGCAAGTCCTGCGCAGCTTACATGGCATTTAACGACACATTATGCGATGATTTCCCCAAAATTCATGTCTATGTAGCACCTATCAACTAGTACAACGAATGCGATGAGTTATCTCAATAAGATTTCCCTTTCTAGGTAAAGGAATGAAGGGTTGCCCGCCCGCTACTCACACCACGTAACTGAAGTCGCGATAACTTGCAAACAAAGATCCAGGTCTAGGAACCACGAGATATACCACATGTTATACCTACAGGATGTAGGATACTTTAAAGATTACCGTGAAGGTGCTTTGCCATTTGCCACACACAATTGGCTTTATTCATTGTCTCCGGCGAACATGCTTATGGTAATTCATCATTGGTGCGCTGCTCGTATTTGTGTGTGATGGGACTATTGGGTTTAATTTCCTAATTGGCAAGCTCTCATTTCGATGCTTGCGAGATGGACTAGGATCTTATGCCCCTATACTTTACAGACACTTGCCCTGGAATGTCATAAAGCTCGTACATTTTGTAGTAGATAAGTTTATTGGTTTCAGAATGTTGAATTTTTTGGTCACTTTGTTCGAAATGTGTAGTAGGATTGAGCATGGATGGGGTGTTTGTCGCTGATAATAAGATCTTGTCGATATTGAATCCTGTAACTTGCACGCTACAGAAGTCGGTAGTCGAGACACTAATGCGCGCTTCGGCACGCTAAAGAGAGCCTTAGCGTGCCGAAGCGTCGGCGGCGCACTTGCCCGCTATAGAATTTATAGAGCTTCTATCCCTGTCCTGTGAGACAAACAATCTGGGGGACATGAACTCGATGATCCCACATGTCCTGCCACATGCATCAATACTACTCCGATTTTTTTTAACGGTGGTTCCTTACGACCACAACCACTCCCACTCGCATTCCCACTCTATTTCCTTTTTGTAGCTGACTCGGGTCTTACGGGCGCTGAAGCATGACGAACACGGCCCGTGGTTGACCACGTTCCTAAACGCAGATGGACGAGAATCATCCGAGCGGCGCCACGACGCCCGCTCGAGCTACCAGCGGCATTCCCAAGCCTTCGTCTCGTCTCCCCCTACCTCGCTCGAGCCTTCCTACACCTACCACCGCTATCACGCGGGCCCAGCAAAAGCCCAGTGTCCCGTCGTCTGACACCCCACGAGCCTCCTTGGCTCAGTCCTCGACCGCTGGCAGCTTACGAGCCCCCAGATTACGTTCCACAGCATCGCGGGAACACATAAATTCTTCGGCTACCTTGCCGAGATCTTACAAATCGGCACTGCCCTCGGCCGGCTCGCACACCACAGCGAAGGATACAGGTAGCAGGAATGTGAATGCACGGCTTCCGAAGAGACAGCCGCTCTCGACCGACAGCCCCTTTAAGACCCCCCTAGTCACCAGCCGCCGACCGTCCAGCCAGTTCAACCATGGCGCACAGTTGTCAGCTGTTCTGGTCGAGGATCCTCCTTCAGAAGACGGGTTCGCAGAGGATATACCCGAGCTTCCCCCCTTGATTAGACCCGCCGTTGAGAACCTTACCTTTGATGCTCTTTTAGCCGACTCTGGGACACCTAGGCCGTCACTTAGCGAGCGAACCATTGAGACTCTTTCGAACCTGCCTTCTTCTCCTGCTGGCAAACGCCGGGGCGGCAATCTTTTCGATGCACCAGCATCCAGGAGACCACCGTCAAAAGGAGGTATTGCATCGCGGCCTGGGTCACGGCCCGGATCGAGCTATCAGTCCGACGGGAATGGTCCACTCAGCCGGCCCAGCTCGAGCTCTAGCTCTTTAGATAGAGCCTACAACAACCTCAGAGCCTCTTCAAATCCCTACAGGCCGCCATTGGCCACTGTCCAAGGCACGCCATCAAAACGCGTTTCCAATTTCGGGTTCTCTGCCACCACCCCAGACCCCAAAACTGCACCAAAGCTTGCGCATCGCCCTTCCATGAACAAATTACCTCGAGCTTCTTTATCTGCCTCTATGGGCCCACGCACTCCCAGCCCTGAAAAGCATCCCGAGATCTCTATATCTAAGTACGGCTCTAGAGCACTGGCTGCCCGACCTTTGAAGACTCGGGGTTCTGTTACTGGATTATTCAAGAAGCCGTCTGTATCCTCCTTCAAAAATGATCAACCTGCATCAGATCTATCACCCGCCCCCCTGCGGAAGATGTCTCTTGCTTCTGCTAAGTCATCAGGGACATCTGGCGAAAGTCGTAACTTGTCTAGTCCATCTACGACCTCGACCGCTCCTACGGTTCATTCTCTTGAGGAAGCACCTTCATCTTCTCGTAAATCTTCTTCTGCATTACGCGACCAAATCGCAAAGGCGAAGGCCGCAAAACGAGCCGCTAATCGGCAAGTTCCGAGCACAACATCTTCGGTGGCCGCAAAGTCATCATCTATACCGGCTGATGACACCTTCGATCTAGGACTAGCAGATGATCCCTTTGGCCAAAGGAAATTTGAGGACTCAAACCGAAAAGTGATGCAATCTCGGATAGGCACAGCGAGGGTATCAGGTAGACTCAACATTGCCGCTATGGGTCTGAAAGAAATACCCGAAGAAGTATTAAAGATGTACGATCTCGAATCAATTGGCCGTGCCGACGGTGCATGGGCAGAGAGCGTTGACTTGACACGGCTTGTTGCTGCGGACAATGAACTGGAGACAATTGACGATTCTATCTTCCCCGACGTTGACCCTTACGATTTGAACTCCGACGACGTGGACGATAGGGGACGGATTTTTTGGGGTCTTGAATCTGCAGATCTCCACAACAACATGCTTATCTCACTACCATTGGGACTTCGACGTCTTCAGCAGCTTACGTCGTTGAATTTGGTAAGCTTTGCCAATAGTGCAACCAGCCTATCAAGGGACTAATGATATGATTCCAGGCATCAAATAAGCTTACAAACAACTGCCTGGAGATAATTTCTCAGTGCAACACTTTGCGGGATCTCAAGTTAGGCAACAACCTTCTGTACGGCTCGATCGATGATTTATGCAGTCTTGAAAATCTGGAGATTCTTGATCTTCACGGAAACAGCATTTCAACGGTACCTTCTGACATTGATCGAGTGAAGAGATTGCGTATATTGAACCTCGACGAGAACGCTTTGGAAGCATTGCCTTTCCGGAGTCTCTCTGCTCTTCCGCTTTGTGAGTTGCACGTGCGAAAAAATAAACTTGCGGGAACGTTGATCGAACCCGGCGTCGAAAGTCTCTCTCAACTTCAAATAATGGACTGTTCTAGCAATCAGTTGTTTCACATCGTCTCCCCAGATGCCAAAGAGCCGCTTAGTCTTCCATCTTTACATACACTGACGGTTTCCATGAACCGTCTTAAGTCCTTGCCAGACATGAGTAGCTGGGATAGTATTTTGACTATCAATGCTGAAGACAATAGCATTTCGGCCTTTCCCGAAGGCTTCACAAGCCGGCATACTCTTAGACACGCTGGGCTTTCTAGCAATGATATCCGTGTCGTACCACCAGAAATCGCTCGTATGGACAGCCTTGCAATGCTGAGGATCACGGGGAACCCACTACGCGATAAGAAATTCACTTCTCTCACTACCGAAGAACTAAAAGATGCTCTGTTAGCAAGACTAAATCCATTGCCCAGTGAAGAGGTAGGCGGGGTAGAGAGCTTTGCTAATGGAATCGATTCCATTGGGGCGAATAACACTGGCACTCAAAGTGTGACACCAACTGCGCCTGCTGGCTATGGTGATGATGAGGATGGACAGTCAGAATCCGATGATTTTGCCACTCCTCCAACGTCCGCTCCTCATTCCCCAACTCGGTCACGGTCTCAGACTTTGTCCAGTCAAACTTGGCCAGTGAAGCCAGGTGGAGTCCTCGATCGATCCAACACACAATCATCCTCTTTGCATCCCGTAGTGTGTTCGAAGATCGCTGCCGTTGAATCTGTCCGGGATGTTCGACTCCATCACAATACGTTCACCCAGTTTCCAAATTCGCTGTCATTTTTCAGTGACACTATTACATCGCTTTCTATGTCTCATAACCAACTGACCGGGGAAAGTTGGTTGACAGAACAGCTGGATCTTACGGCCTTACGAGAGCTAAACTTGCAGTCGAACTTCTGCACTAGCTTGACGCCCTTGACGACATATTTATGCGCTCCCAATCTGGAGAAGCTTGACGTGTCGCTTAACCGCATCGTTCGACTTCCAGCTCTACGAGAGGTGTTCCCGAGCCTTACCGTGTTGCTGATATCCAATAACC
The DNA here is from genome assembly GCA_037356055.1 of Xylaria sp. Z34. Taxonomy (NCBI): domain Eukaryota; kingdom Fungi; phylum Ascomycota; class Sordariomycetes; order Xylariales; family Xylariaceae; genus Xylaria; species Xylaria sp. Z34. The sequence continues at coordinate 49,736 of JBAWJW010000042.1, read as the reverse complement.
GACTTGAAGGGCTTGACCCCGATACGATTCAGGGGATGAAGATTGTTGATGCTAGCAACAATGAAATTCCACATCTCAATCCTCGTATCGGCTTGCTTGGTCTCGATCGACTAGACGTGATGGGTAACCGATTCAGGGTACCGCGGTGGAATGTCCTCGAACGCGGAACCGAAGCAACGCTTCGATGGCTCAGGGGTCGGGTACCGGTAGCCGAGATGGCGGAGTGGCGTGCCAAGGGGGGAGCGACTGAAGACGACTCGTCTAATGAGGTTGATTAGAGTCGATTATCTTAATACGTAACATTGCACTGTGGAGTTTTGGGAATATCTTTATTTATTTTTTAACTCTCTGTCCCTGGGGCAGTCGGTGACAAGGCGCGGGAAATGGAGTATGCATACATGGGATTCAAAACTTGTCCTATGTGGCAAGACGGCAGACAAAACATGGGAGAGTTGCATGGCGTGGAGCGGACTTTGCTGATCACGGGACAAAGGATTACCGATAGCTTGTAGCTGTACGAATATAATATTTAGTAGGATGGGGTATACTTCTGCAGTCTCACGTAGCTGGTTTATTTGAAACCATTCGGTGGTGGTGGTGCAACGTCCGACCTGGCTGTTCACCTGTCTGGTGATAGGTCCACGTCAGGATGGGCATTACCTAATTCAGCCAGATTTGGTCCAAAAACGGATGCTGATAGGCCCATTTGCATAAGCCTGTTGTCAACCCAAGCTGTTGTCTCCTGATGATACCTATTATACCGGTTGCTCAGCCCTGATCCTGACCGGGGCGGAACTGGTTGCCAGCTCGTATACGTAGAACTTGGGCGCCCCAGTTGCTAATTTTATGGCATGGCGATCGGCCGAGCCGCATAACAAAACAAAACAAAAGCCAGCCCAGCCAATTGATGCGCTGATCAGCTCGTATTCAAATACTGTACAGTACTTAAATGTCAGCCAGAATCTTCTCTAGGTTTTTTCATCTTATTTTATTTCGCTGCCTATTCGTGCACACATTTTAAAACTCTCTCTCGTTGCTTGCAGGTACAACAAACCAATCTTCTGATACATAAGCTTCTCAAACCGGCTCTATACTCACTTACTTACCTACCACGCCACATTTAATAAACAAAAGACAACGAAAACACCGCCAAGATGGCCGCCAGCGTATCAACAATCACGAGCTTCAACACCATCTCATCATCGTCTGCTACTCCGACAGCGACGCCAGCATGTGCCAACCTGTACGAGATCCCCATCTCGGAGGCCGGGTGCGCGGTCTCCTTCGCCGGGGCGGGCCACAAGGACGCCATGGAAGCATGCTGCAAGTCAGCCGACGTGGTGTCGTACTTCAACGACTGCGGCCTCTACTGCGTCGCGGCGGGCCAGACGATCAAGGACCTGCAGGACTGTCTCTTTGGACAGAAGGTGGCGTACCAGGACGTCTTCTGTAATGCGGCTGTCAATGCTACTGCTACCAACACCAACCCGGAGATACCTGCCACTGCGAGCGCGAGCGTTATTGCTGATGGCAATGGAAGCGATAAGAATGGAGACGATAACAACAGCGGGAACAATAGCAGTGACAACAGTGATGGCAAGAATGGAGATGATAAGAGTGCGGCACCGAGACTTGAGTTTGGATTCTCCAAGACGGGAATGACGATTGGGGCGCTGCTCGTCTCTGCTATGGCTTTTGGAGCGGTTCAGATCTGATTGATCAGTGGTTTTGGGAAGCCTTTATTAAGGTGCAAGGCAGATATTATGTGGGCATGATCAATTCATCCTCTCGCAGGTATTCAGGGATGTTTTCGTCGTGGATTTGGCAACGAAACCGTTAAGCTTACAGGAATGTGTCACGGCGTCTGGCTGTATCTACATTTCTCACGATACCTGTATTGTGTGGACTCCAATTGCTGACACCCCGGTGCCGGGAGGAACAGGAGCATACATGCGTAACGGAATAGGTTAATCATACAACTTAAAATAATCAAGATAATGATAATCTGACAGTACAACACTTAGAACCCAATGATCACGTACGCATTGATCCCTTCTCCTTCAAGCCGGACGGCAGGTCCCGAACCACGTGTCCGCACACGCAGCGACTCTGCAAGGGAGGCATCGGAACTACAGCTGTTCTCCTTTCATTGGGCGTCGAGGAAAATCCCGTACATGATGTCGTGACTGGGTCTGGTTCCCCCAGGTCCTATGGAATTGCGGACTAGTTAACATGCCACAACGAGAGGATGGAGAAGTAAGCTGTCAAACCTGATTGTTGATGTCTCGTTGCGGAAGTTGGAATGCGATGCTTTACGGCCAATTTAACAAAAAACTTGTTCCTGTGCCTAGGCATCGCTATGACCTTGTGAATACCGCATGCCTCATATAGGTATATGTTGTAAATATATTCATGCATTGATGTTGAAATAGAGGGGTTAATTACCAACAGCCTACGAACAGAAGTCAGATTGATCCAACTTCCTTTAGTTAGAATATAACTGCGGGTAGTCTTGCCTCTTGAGGAAGCATTTGCACACCAACCACGGTAATTTTCACAGGCGGTGGTTCTCGGGGCTGGCCAACCTTTCCAATTACACACTGGGCCTAGCGCAGGCCGCTAGGATGGCCAGCTCAGCTTTGCACCTAAAACTCCACTGCTTCACCCCGTCAACACAGTATCATCACCATTATCATCATCCCGTCGCCGTCACCTCTGACGAACCCCTCGTCACCCGCTAGTTCATTCAAACTGCGTCCCATGCAGCACGAACAACATCGAAATCTCCAGTTTCGATTCCATCAGGGGGCGCGAGAGCTGCCCATCGCGGACGCAGTGCCGCTGGGACAGTCGAAGGAAGGAAAGGAAGCAAGCTTGCTGCTTGCTGTTGTTGGCTATCTAATCTCATCGAGCTGAGACACTTTCACGGCAACCGTCCAATCATCCAACCATTCATGTTTATCTTGCCCTCGCAAGAAAACATCGCTCTCTCAGAATAAATACCCGCATACAAACAACATCTGTCGTCGCCGCAAAGATGGCCCCTTCTCAGCCCAATGGCAATGGCATCGCCGAGCACGCTCACGATCTCATCCCTTCGACACCGCCAGAAGCAGCAGTACCGTCGCCCGCCGCTCAACCACTCGCCCTCGACCGCCTCTCTTTCTCGCACTCACAACAATCAATGCCGTCAATGCCTTCGACTGCGATTCCTGGTTCACCTGTTGACCCCACCGCTTCATTCAAGACCGAGCTAAACGACGATCGCCTATCACCGCCACGAATCATACGGTCCTCTCTCACACCGCCTCCATCTTCTCAAGTCGTCCAGAACAACGCTACCACTGGTATATCTCTGGGCTACGTCAATTCGCAAAGGGCCAACCGTATTCTCTCCCCGCCTAGCACGACGCTCCCCAATCTAAATCGAGATCGCCTCAATGTCGCCGATTATGTCGCCCCCGCTTCCCATCAGATTGAGAACGCTACCATGGACGAGCTACGGTCCATGCTGAAGTCCTGTCTCCAGATTAACGCAAAGCTCAAGTCCGAGACTGCTCACCACAACTTGCAGTACGAGTTGTTGAGCATCCAGGCTATGGAAGATGCCAACCGTGCCAATGTGGAGAATGAGATGACCCGTCGCGAAGTCGAGGCTCTTCGCAGCGCCGAGTGTGCCCGTCAAGCCCGACGTGAGCTCGAGATCCGCGTCGATCCTGTTCAGACTAAGTACCATGAGCTTCAGCAGGCCCACGATGCCCTCACAAAGGAACACAATGAGCTACTTCACCGCTTCAAATCCGCCTCACGGCTTGTCCAGCAACAAGCAGAAGAAATCAACGTAATAAACGAAGATCGCGCCATGCTCTTGAACCGAATCCGTGAAAATCGGCAACATTTTCAAATGCTGTGCAGTCCTGGTGGCGTGTTCTACGGTGCTTTGACACCAAAGACTCCCTCGACTTCGCCCCAGCAGCATCGGACAACCCCACGACAAACGCCGAGGTCTGCGAACAGAAGTGCTCGCCACGAAACCGAAACCAACGCTGCCGGCTTTGCGGCTCTCTTGCAAGCTCTAAAACAGGACAATAGTGCCCCCACAACCCCTACCTCAGCTAACCGCGCTGCACCACGAGCCCCCTTCAGGCAACACCGTGCAGCCCACTCCCTATCGTCGCTTCCCGCCACCCCACAGTCACGATCCCGTGGTAATCATGGCCTCCTCCCTTCTATCGATCTAGTACCACGAACTGAGCCCGCGCAGAGATTCGGTAACCGTGTCAATCCGCAAACCCCCACACCAAGGAATCGTCGCAACAGTCGAGAGAGCACCATTTCAGCCGAAGACGAGGCCGAAGAAAACAGCCGCATGATGACACTGGAGTCTGTCGCAGCCGCCGCCCAGTCGTACATGTCACAAGGCTCTCACTATTCCCGACGACGGGAAGGCGAGGAAGAGGAAGTCTTTGAAAGCCAAGCTACCCAAGCAGCATCAGAAATGCTGAGGCGAGATCCCCGCGAAAGTTTTGAAGTTGCGAGCTCGGTCGGGTCTCGCGATGTGACACCCCCGCCGGCGGAAAAGGCCAACAAGATCCAAACCAAACTGTACGGGCCCGTACAAAAGGCCGGGATAAACATGGACAAGCGCAAGTTCAGTGGAGGTTCCAACCCGGAAGAAGTACGAGGAGAACTACTCACGAGCCCGATCAAGAAGATGCGCTACGGCGTCGATGCCCCGGTTGGTTTGGGAATCCAGGAACATCGCAGGAGAGGTTAGTCAGGAGTCTACCGACGTTCCGGGAGCGAGATACCAAGGTTTGTCTCATGTTATGAAGTGATATGATGTGAAAAGATTTACGACATTGTGTTGGTTTGTGGAACGCACGATGAGATGGGTTTGGGAAACGGTTACGGTGTTTCATTCAGTCTGTATTATACCCAGTACGGCGGCGGCTAGGCATTGTCTTTGAAAGAATTTGTAGGGGAACAGATGAAAAATTAGCATAAGCAAGCAAACTGTCCAAGGGACTTGTGGCATGGCATGATCACGATTCCGGGTTGGAAATGGCCTGGTTGACGGACCTTGTAGTAGCTTACCGCATGGAATAAATTGAGCTAATACAACCGTTGCTGTCATGTCCCAAAGTCAATGTGATATAAACAATGAAAGTGTCGCTGAGTACAAAGATCTATTGCCTCTAGGCCAGTATCGACCAGAGTGAGGTTCATTCTTCTCTTCACATCTCAATCAGCATTGGTATTCAGCACAATTCAATGCAAAGAAATATCTATCTACCTATTCTACACTCATAGTAGCCAAGGTTAAACACAATAATCAGATACTTAACATGAACTGCCTCAACCTTAAAGATAATATCAAGTCATCAAATCAAGATCCCTTTACCGACCTCGGACGGCTTTTAATTCGGCCGGTCCCAACCGACCGGATGCCCGAGGCGAGCCGGATCCATTGAAAGTGGAAGTGCATTTATCCCCCGCTCCCCACCCACTCGGAAGAAAGAACCGGCATTTTGGAGTTCCCCTTGCTTCTCTTTTTCGGGCTGGGGTATCCAATCCAATCTGGGACACGATGCAGAATGAATTCCATGTTTCTGGAGCTATGTGTTTCTCTTCTCCTTCCATTTGGTTGAGTGGCTCAAGTGTCTTGCTTCGGTATAGCTAGCTAGCATTGCTACTCAAGGAGAGCAAATCGGTTTTATACACACCGTCGATCAATTAACCTACCTTTGTTTGCACGTCCAGACAAGAGCCACACCTCCAGCTCAACCATCGTGAACACAACCCGAAGCCATTCGGAAGCAATCGACATCACCACCACCATGGCGACCCTCCCGAAGGGCCTAAAGGCCGTTCTCACCAAAGCGCCCACAGACACCGTGATCCTCTCGTCGCTGCGCACGCCCATCTGCCGCTCCTACAAGGGCCAGCTGAAAGACGCCTACCCGGAAGAGCTGCTCGCGACCGTGCTGCGGGCGACGCTCGCAGCGAACCCGGACCTGCCGCCCTCGGCAGTCCACGACGTGGCCGTGGGCGTGGTGCTCTCGGAGCTGGGCGGCAGCAAGGCGGCGCGCATGGCGCTCAACCACAGCGGGTTCCCCAACTCGACGTCCCTGCACACCGTAAACCGCGCCTGCGGCAGCAGCCTGCAGAGCATCGCCGCGATATCGGCCTCGATCGCCACGGGCGCGATCGACGTCGGCATAGCAGCCGGCACGGAGAGCATGACGCGGAACTACGGGAGTCGCGCCATCCCCGTCGACCTCTGGCCGGAGCTAAAAGAGTCGCCGAACCGCCACGCCCGCGACTGCGTCATGCCCATGGGCCTGACGAGCGAGAACGTGGCGAGGCGATATGGTGTCAGTCGCGCCGACCAGGACGCCTTCGCCGTCGAGTCGCATCGTCGCGCGGCCGCCGCGCAGGCCGCGGGCGCCTTCGATGCCGAGATCGTGCCCGTCCACACGCGCTTCCAGGAGGTCGACAAGGCCGGGAACAAGGTGGGCGAGGAGCGACGGATCACGGTGACGCGAGACGACGGGATCCGCGCGGGCGCGACGCCGGACGCGCTCGCGAGGCTGAAGCCGGCTTTTAGTAGCGACGGGTCGAGCACGGCGGGGAACTCGTCGCAGGTCTCGGACGGGGCGGCGGCCACGCTCGTCATGCGGCGCGGCGCGGCGGCGGCGCTGGGACTCTCGGGAAGCGTGATGGGGAAGTTCGTCGCCGCCGTCACGGCGGGGTGCGATCCCGACGAGATGGGGGTCGGGCCCGCGATTGCGATCCCGAAGCTGCTGGCTCGTCTGGGCCTGGAGAACGGGCAGGTCGATCGCTGGGAGATCAACGAGGCCTTTGCGAGCCAGGCCATCCATTGCGTGCGAGAGCTGGGACTGGAGAGGGACTGGCAAGACGGCAGGGTTAATCCCGACGGAGGCGCCATTGCGCTGGGACATCCGCTTGGTGCCACTGGTGCGAGGCTCGCGAGCACGCTTTTGCATGGGCTTCGACGCGGGGGCGGGGAGGTGGGCGTTGTGAGTATGTGTGTTGGGACTGGGATGGGGATGGCTGGGTTGTTTGTTAGGGAGTAAGGTTGGAGATAGGGGGACGGGATTCTAACTGGACGAAATTCACGGGATGATATCTTTTCGTGACTTGTATCTGTATTGCTGGATTTGGCGTTCTAGGTAGAGAGCGATTTTACGCTGGAGAGTAACTAGTGAATATTACTATGTTGTTAATTTTTGGTTGCGGAATTGCATACATACCCTCGTTCATGAATGAGAAGATATCGGTATTGGTATGCTCGCGGTACGATCGACGGTGTCTTCGTATGAAAAAATATTGCCTGTAAAGTAGTATATGGAAATTTGAACAACTGTGTAGCTATTACTGACTTTATTGTGTATGTATAACTGGGTGGAAGGAAAGGGCAAGCGTTACGTACTAGGTAAACGTTTTGATAAGGATTAAACCATTATATGGAAATTTGAACGCTCTGCGTGCAACTTTGCCGGGCTACTCGGGGCAGGGTCTTGGAATTTTCGTTACAATAATTTGTATTCAAGTCTTGTCGTGAGCAATGCAGCTATTCGAGATGATAATGTGGTTGGCAGTAGTACATTAGTGTTAAGAGAGGGACATGGTTCGTATCCAAGGTAGGACGGAACCCCGTGAGAGGTCGAGTGTTTACCTGCATTCAGCCTCTATACTTCTTGTTATGTCTCCTGACTTCTTGTTCACTATTCTCGAAACAGTTTGAAAGCGAACAGTTTAGATGTATGCGAACTACTCGGTTACGGAGCTACCTAGCTAGCAGAGACTTCAGACTTGCCCATGAACAAGAACTAATATCTAGGCTCGACGTCAATATGAGTGGGAATCTCCCGATCACCTCCCCCCACCAATTAACAACTAGTTATCTTTTCTCGTTAGATTAACAAGCTGTTCTCCTGTCTTTCAGGGTTCTATAGTGGCGACTAGCGAAACTTCATCTATGCGATACGGCCTCCCGAACATGCAGTCGGCAAGGTTTGCTGATTGGAAGTATAACGACACGGTCATCGAGGGCATCTACGTATTCGTCCATGGTAACAGGAATTCCTCGCGTACTTTCCACCAGCTCGCCTATAGAAGGGCACTTCCCGCGTGCCATTTTCCTGAGTCTCTCGAAGTCCCAGAATAAATAGCCCAGTGCAAACGAACAATACCGGCAGGCAGGAGTTAGATCGTAGTCATCCTTCATTCGAATAGCCGGGAATCCCTTAAGAAAATCGTAGTACCACCAGACCTTCGGGCCGTCGTCTTCCTCGGAATACTCTTCGAAAGTCGTGCTGCTGTGGAGGGTAGTGTTCTCATTCTCGTCCCATTCCACGTCCAGGGGCGTAAAATTCCCAGCAAGGACCGGCACCCGAACAGCTGACTGTCCCTGATCTAATAGCCATTTCCGCCTTAGCATCGCTCTGCGAACTGGCCAGGGCCGTAATGCGTCCAGGACACGCAGTCTTACCAGACCCTGCTTGAATATGAACGAATAAAGTTCCGGATAGTGTTCTGCCGGATATGGCACTAAATATAATAAATAAATAACAATGTCAACGTGTTTAACGAGGATGGTCCGCATTCCACTTACAACAGCAATGATCAATCTGATCGCCGGCCAGGAGTAGCTCGACTTGCCGCACCTGCTCATATTCCCAAGGGCTCATGTACAACTTGTATCTTCTAAGAACACAATAATAAGACATCATTATTGGTTCCATAATGTCCGCAGGGTTCCATGGGAGCGCAACCGACAGGAGTTGGTACTTATACAACGCTTTACGGAATCGTCTCATCTCCGTGGCGGTTGGCTTTGGTTTCGGGCCCGGTTTACTCTCTGGGTCATCCCGCCACCTTTGTCTCGGGACGACGGAATATGCCCATTTCAAGGCGCGGTTCGCCAACTTCCTCGCCCAATACCCCACGACCACGTCAAGCTTGAGGTATGAAGCGGCTACCGAGAACCTGGTGATCCGGCTCTCCGTGTGCCACTTGTGACTGTGGCTATGGCGGCCCAGGATCAAAAACATCCGGTCCCATGATTCCTCGTCAGGGGAATAATTCGTCGAGGAGCGGGTCCGAGGTAACTTGTCGCCCAGCTCTTCCAGCTCATACAGGGCTGCTGCTATTGGCATTGCATCTTCACCAACAGCAGATACCACCACGTTCTCGGCCAAAGAGGCCTCGTGCTCGGATATCAGATGATAGAATGTCGGCCCGGTGAAGGCAAGGTTATATATCGATCTGAGATCGCCAGCGGGCAGATTCTCGATGATTTGAAGCCGCAGTTCAGCCGGTAAGCGCTCGATAGAGCTACTATGGCGAGCGGCGGCGGCGCTACGCGGTGTAGTTAGTATTCTTCCCATCCAACGTCGTAATTGCGGTTACCATATACCTTTGATTAGATGTAATATCGGCCGCTTTATGTTTCTGCTGTCGAAGCAAGATGGGTAATGATAGTTGAGGCATGATATCGTCGATAAAACTCCAGCTAGGCGATTCACGTGGTTCAACTGTATAGGGTATGTAGACGATCGACGGAAGCAAAGAATCACGATACAGTAGGACGTCTTGAAGATGCCGGGTCTATTATTCAAGGTGAGAAGAACAGCCCGCACACGTGGCGGGGGCAGGAAGTGGAAATATGGTGAATGGACCTCAATTGTTTTGCATTTACTCGTCTACAATAAACTTGAAGGCCGTGCACGTCAATATTGTGAGCTTGCCACTTGTTTGCTACTTGTTTGCAGGTACGTAGTACAATAGACCCCGGTGTAAAACATCATGATGGGCTGTACAAGAACCGGGACCATGGACATGACAACAATAGAGTTTGATAACAGAAGATGGAAAAGCATTCATGTCCTCTACTTAGTAATTCGTAATTAGCGGTAAAGGCTTTTATGCCTGTTCGGAGTCTAAGAGACTATGTGACGATAGATAGGTAGGTAATCTATCATGAAGAATCTACTCCCTTGCAGCTGAGGCTTACCGGCCAATAGCTGCAGTGCCCTCTATCTGTATTGTCTTAAAAGGGCTTGACAGGCCCCTGATGGATCTAGCAGTCCTTGTGTTACATAAATCCATTATTTCGCCAGTGATAGTGAATGAGATGGCGATTTACCTTCAATGAAGGCATCATGCACACCACACTATCTATTCCCAACACGAGGACACCATGACGATGATTATTGATTCAAAGTTCTAGAAGCTCTTATAATTGGGATGCATATAGTTTGGGCCCCTTTATGGGAGATAATTGAGGGATAATTCTAGTGCCAGTAATCGCGCGACTCGCAGGCTCTTATCGGTATGTACTTAGTATTTTTTCTATAATGTATGTAGACGGAGTCGCCCGACAAGAACTTAATCAGCCTCGTGCTTAGTTCATGTCAATCATTCTACCCGGAGACTTCTAACAAAGACAACATCTATACGCGGTCTTTTAGGTAACAAAAACCACTTCAGAAGACTTCGTGTCAATAACGATTTTAACAGTTAAGTCTGACCTGATACCTAAGGCTTATAAGATGAAAGGTGTGGCCTGATAGGAATGGATACAAGATTATACCCCTAACAAGAACTTGGAAGAGGCCTTAACCCCTTTTTAGTCTTTGTTGCACATTTAGGGCTCTGTAAAGTTTCGCTTCGCTGTGCCTGCATCATTTTCGTATGATGTCTCGGGAAGATATAAGTAGTGTCACGCGGGCTGACTAAGACTGCATTACATCTCTGAGATCACGGGTTGGGGCCCTTGGTATTATGTAAATCATCATACAAGCCGCAGATCGCAGACTCAGTTACTCGTGTGTGCCTGATCACGAAAACAAGTGTGAATGGAAGGGAAGCTTTCGCATGGGCCTAGATCGCCGCCAGGACTGAAAGGGGGCACCAGACTTGTATGGTTTTTGGTTGGAGTTCGAATATCCTTCCAAGCCCCAGACTTTCAGCCCTTTTTACAAGGAATCCGGAGACAGAAACAAAGCTAAAGTACTCGCGTTACTTATATTCATGACTCTAACTCGAGCGCCTATGACAGTACTTGCGAGAGCGTCTTTTGGCTTAGATAAGCCGGGAAAAGGAACGATTTAACACGATTTACAACAGCTGGTGTTTTTAGAAGTCAATTTCATTCTGTCAGACTCTCGCGAAGCCTCGCGATACCTACAGCTGCATACCGCCTCCCTAGAGTGACAGAACAAAGAGGGCATTTTGTATATAGATCTCTAGCTTGTAAATGTAGTTGTTGGAGCTCCTTGTGCGACAACAAATATGCAAGACTTACCCCTACGTTGCCTTCAGTATCCAGAGGTCGTGAAACGTTCACTTGGATGCGAGGAAGCAGAATAGGAAGCCTACCGAAGTCGACGGAGGCCTGTCGAAGATCTAGTTTTCCGGTCGCACAACCTACCAGCTCTTATGATGATGTATGAGACAATGGCCCCAGTTTGATGGGAGGCTGCATGTAAGAGATTTCCTCAACGTAGCAATTGGGGTAGGTGATGTGTCGGCAAGAAATACCAACCCCTCCTATAATTCGGCCCGTGTGCGAACTAGTGTATGAATTGTTGTGTGAAAAATGAACTGTCATATTGTTTACAGCCACTGCGGTGACAATTGGCCCAGGACTGGCCACGTGCTTCGAGTTTATGGTTAGCCCAAACCAAGACGCGATCGCTAACAAGCCGGAGATGGTAGTGTTGGGTAGATTTGGTACGTGGGGGTTGTGGCACATCAAACGCGCCCACGGTACCATTTCAAAGGCGGCGACGTGCATGAGAAAATTGACTGGTCGTGAAATGCAGTCCATCAGATTCGTAAGCCCAGTTTTGGCGGTTCTTTACATGTGAGGCGACCAAACAACCGACCGACGTAAGAGCTTTCACCTATTATTCATGAGATGCTGTGACACAGCCTGCTTCCTTTTAAGCCTTCATCCAAATTTGGATTCCATGCACATCCGTTTGATTCTTTGTGGACGCCTTTACTCTGGATTCATGTAAAAGGGCCACAATCCCCTATCCTAGTAGACCAGCATATTCTCTCTTCCAGGTCGCCAACTTGACAACAAGTGCCATTCTATCAATTCATTTCGATATCTGCACAGCACAAATCAACGAGTTACTCAGCTCGCTGCCGACATGGTGGTCTCATTTAATACCGAGGTCCTCAACGGACTATGTTCTACAGACCAACTAGAACTTCTCGACACCGTAGATCAGTTAAGACTTCAAGGCATCGACCACTACATCTCTCTCCCGCAAATCATCGTATGTGGTGATCAGTCTTCTGGAAAGAGCTCTGTTCTTGAGGCAATCTCTGGAGTTCCATTCCCGGTCAAGGGCAATCTGTGCACTCGTTTCCCTACTGAGCTCATTCTCCGAAGATCTCCGCGCACAGATGTCACCGTCTCTATTATTCCTCACAGACTACATAGTCGTTCAGAAAAAGAGTCTCTTTTAACCTTCCACGAAACGCTCGATGGGTTCGATGGCCTCGCAGACTTGATTGAGAGCGCCAAGATAGCTATGGGTATTTCCATACAGGGGAAAGGGTTCTCGAAAGACCTTCTTCGCATCGAGATCAGCGGTCCACATCACCCGCACCTCACTATCGTCGACTTGCCTGGATTGATCCACTCAGAGACAAAGCAGCAAAGCGCTTCGGATGTAGAGCTCGTGAGGGACGTCGTCCAAGCATACATGAAGCAGCCACGAAGCATCATACTCGCCGTAGTTTCGGCCAAGAACGATGCCGCGAACCAGATTGTCCTGAAACTCGCCAGATCTACTGACCCAGGGGGCAAGCGAACCATGGGGGTTATCACTAAGCCGGACACGCTAGTTGAAGGCTCCGGTACTGAAACGATGTATGTATCTTTGGCTGAGAATAAAGAGGTTGAATTCAATCTCGGGTGGCACGTGCTCAGAAACCTTGATTCCGAAAAGGTTGATAAGTCATCGCTTCTCCATCGTCGTAATGAGGAAGAGGAGATTTTCTTCTCGCAGGGTATTTGGAGTCAACTGCCATCGTTCATGCTAGGTGTCAAGACACTCAGAACTAGGCTAAGCGAAGTACTTCTTCGACAGATCGCGACGGAGCTGCCCAGCTTAATCACGGAGATTGACGACAAGCGGCGAGACTGCAGTGACCTCTTGAGTCAACTAGGAGAACCAAGAGCTACAGTTCGCGAGCAGAAGATGTATCTGATCAGTGTCAGCCAGAGGTTTCAAGCTCTTATCTATGATGTAAAGAACGGTACTTACAACACCAATTCGTTCTTCGAGAGGGCTGAAACAGATATTGGTTATGAGCAACGCCTACGAGCAGTGATTCAGAACCTCAACCAAGACTTCGCCAAGTTGATGATAGAGTCTGGCCACGCACGAAACATCATTTCTTCTAATGGCAAGACGACACATCGAAACGCAGTTACTAGAGACAAATTCATCCAGGAAGTCCAAGGAATCATGCGGAGAACACGGGGCCGCGAGCTACCGGGTCGTTTCGATTCATTGATCATCACCGACCTCTTTCTAGAGCAATCTAAACCTTGGAGGGCAATTGTGACCAGCCATGTTGATAGCTGTTGGACTGCCACGAGGCGATGTTTGAAGCTCGCCATCACTTCAGTCGCTGGACGACCGGTTGGTTTGCGCCTACTTCAGAAGGTGATCGATCCCGCATTAAACGACCTCAAAGATGAAATCGCCGCTAAAGCAAATGAGCTCATTGATTCCCAAGTGCTCTGTCATCCTGTGACATACAATGAGGAATATCTTGAAGCACTTCATCGCATCAATGACCAACGCATTCGTGAGTTTTGCTCGAACGTTATTAGGAATTTCTTCGGGTCTGAGACCACTACGTCCGTATATCTTGGCGGACAATACGACCTAGAAAGCCTGATCGACCAGTTATCTCGGCGCAAAGAGCCTGGTGAGCGATTTGCTGCATCTGAAGCCGTCGATTGTATGGAAGCTTATTATAATGTAAGTTCTTTCGCACTTGTGACTAGTTAGATAATTTCTCACGACAGGTTCAGGTTGCGCTCAAACGTATCATTGATGACGTCTCTATCGAAGTGATCGAGCGAAAGCTGATGGCTTCTCTTCCCACCATCCTCTCGCCTACCGTCGTGTTCGACATGTCCGATGATCTCGTTACAGCTATTGCCGGCGAGTCAAATGAGAGCCGGGCCAAAAGAACCAAATTGGCAAATCAAGTTGAAGTCCTTCAACAGGGCTCTGAGACATGCAAGCGGTTTGCAGACGTCCGTCTCGATGGTTAGTGGAATGATTTTTCAGGCCCCACAGATTTCAATGCTAAGTGATGCATAGACGTCATCCCTCCAGTCGAAGACATTGATGGAGAAATTGAGAACGATGAGGACGCCATGTCAGTTGCGCCAGTCCTGCTAGATAAGTTCGTGTCTGCCGAAAATCAAGCACCAGAACGTCCTCAAGGCCTGTTTAATGGCCGCAAGTTATCAAAGAAGGAGAAGAAAAGGATGATGAACGCCTCGACTGCTTTGGTGTTTGAACCCCCTGCAGTTGAATGCCCTGAAGTTGAATACCCTGAGGTTGAAGAACTTGAACCTGAATCTCCTGCAGTGACCAATTCATCGTATTAGGATATGTACTTCTGAGGAAATAATAGGGTGTTGTTGTTTATTTCATGGGCCGTGTGGTACTGGCTTTAGACGTGAGCCGCTCGGAAGTATGTGTACGTGAGGCGAAGGTTATAACGTCGGTCGTGTCAATGAACTAATTAGTTGGTAATAATAAGCAGTCTCTATCAGTTATTCATGCGCATAGGTACGCCATACTACTAGAGAAATCCTTAAAAGTGAGCCCCTAGCAGAACGTCTCAAATGAATCGTTTACTGTTATGCGAGTTTTAATACTTAGGCAACTGACTAGGATCAGCCGAGAACCTCTTACATCTGCAAGTGATTTTGGAAAGTATTATGCATCTTGATGTCAAAATGAGTGTCTAAACTAGGGCTTAGTAGCTAGGGAGTGCTGATTTTCCGTAATTGTGTAAGGCATTGATGCAATCTCCTTACCCGAATAATCTAGAGGCTTCACTAATAAGACGAAGAGAATGATAAGCAGAGTTGAAGATGTCAACTCTTTCTCTATATATATGCACGTAAATATTTTCTTGTGGAATATTTCTCTTTTGTATTTGCATCGGCTTCCAACTTTCGGCTGAGCCGGCTCTATAATTTTCGATTACGTATCGTTATGAAGGTGCCTAGATGGTGGCGTGGAAGGATTCGACTTACCGGTGGGCTGACTCTGTGCTGGTGAATTTGACCGGCCCCATTGGGCCACACTTAACGGAAGTCCTCTTGTACTGATACTTATTGTCGGGTTATGAGAAAATTAGCTGGAACATCAATTAGGCCCTCTATGAATGTATTAATACAGACCATATTTCTATCTTTACTCTTCTCCACGGCAATATGTTCTGATGGAGGCTCATGATGTGATGATACCCCGACGCTTTACATGGCTCTGTGCTATATTATCAAGACCGCGTCTGCTGCCGTGAAGAGCAACTTGACAAAATCGATCGAGATGAGCCTTTGCCTGTCTTTTTAGGAAAAGCCGAGGTGACACAAACCATTGATTTTGTCTCAGATAGCACCTCGCTAGCTGATTACGGCGAGCATGGATTTGTCTAATCAAGATGCCTAGATTCCTTTCTGGAGATAATTGCAAAAATTCTTCGCTCTGTCTCAGTCAAAGGAACTGGCCGAGTGATAATAGGGAATCATTAAGTTAATACTAGCAGGAGCAACGTAAATGTTGAAACAGACACGCAACGAATTTGAACGTCATATTGACAAGATCGTAGAAAGGACGGTTTTAACAACTTCCTACTACCGCTCAAAGAAGCATAAATACGAGCTACTGCTAAAGATGGGCCGCTTGTCGTATCAGCAGATCCGGTTGGTAAATCTGCCAAAACTGAAGCATGGCGTAAATAATTATGCCCAGGGGCATGATCTCAGTGCTTCCCCAGTACTGGTGTGGCTCTGGGGCACGATCGCAAGCCCTATGCTGGATACTCTGGGCCATGTCCGTTGTCAACAACCTGGCGAGCAATGGCCTCGTCTGTGGTGGATTCCCACGGGCGTCCTTAGCAGATTTCCGCTCCACGCCCCTGGACGTCACAGCAACGGTTCTCTTGAGATAGTCCTTGATCGAGTCGTGTCGTCGTACAGTCTCACTACCCAGACAATTGTGCAGGGTCGTCAACGCCCGACGTCAGTCTTTTCCACGATGACCCCCCTTTTGGCTGCTTTCGAATATACAGGAAACGTCAGTACACTTAAATATACACACCAAGAGGTCCAAGAGGTCAAAGGTATCCTGACTCCAGTTATCTCAGAATGCATCGTAACCGATGATCACAGGGCACAGGGACCAGGTGATCGCTCATCTTCCGCATTGTGGAATCTTTCACTTTGCTAGGCACATGGGCTCACCGACGAAAAGGATCCATTCAAAAGCCATTTGCTTCTGACTACCGAAGATTGAAGAGCCGATCCTTTCACAATCGGGGCATTACTGAAGCTTAATCTCCGCCAGAACCCGCCATTTCTCGCTTATCTGTCAGCCTGTGAGACCGGGAGGGTGAACAACGTCAAGCAAGTCGATGAGAACATTCATTTGATCAGCGCATTCCAATTCGCAGGCTTCAGACATGTTATCGACACCTTATGGGAAGTCAAAGATAAGGCTTGTAAGAACTTGGCGGTTCTCACATATAAAGGAATCGAGAGCCAGCTGCACGAAGATGAAGTGACAGATATTTTTATTTGCCAAGCGCTTCACGGCGCGATCCGGGCTCAACGAGAGGAATGGCTCGAGGAGCTTGAGAATGATCGAAATAAACTTCCACAGCGAGATATTATTTCAGCTAAAGAAGACGACAATGAAATTAGGGGGTCAATAGACTAGGTGCCTTATATTCACTTCGGGGTATAGTGTATTGCGATTGTCACCAACGACTATCGTCTCCTATCAACTCAAATTCGGTTCTAGTTCAACTCATTGCAGCTGGGATTGCCTGCCGGCTATATCTATCGCTAGACTAGTCTTATTCACGCCAGCTTCCCTGAACACACAATATATCCCTAGCTTAGAATGACGAGACCCTATGCATTCTATTTTAGAACTAGCCATGAAGCGTTGTTAGGTGCCTTACTGGGTGTCACCCATTTTAGCCTGTCCGCTTAATTCACCGTGAGCACGGCTGATGGTAGTTGCAACGGCACATTACCCAGCATCTGTCTGTGATTCATTTCACTACCCGCACGGCTTCTTTTCAGATAAACTCATGAGAAGCCAGGTGCATCGCTCCATCACCTTGCAAAATGAAGGCTCACATCATTGTTGCGTTATGCTATTTAGGGAGGGGCATTGTTGGTTATCCTTCTAAGGTACGAGAAGCGCCTCCGGCAGAATTCACCCCAAATACAAGAGTCGGACCTGGAGGAACAAGATTCAAAGACTCGCCTCACTTTCGAGTGTATAATCCGACCGATGACAACGTAGCAAACACGGTGCTTCAGACACTCGAGTCAGCGTATGAGTGCTTCGTCACTGGTCAGGGATGGCGCTCAACAGGACTATCTTTCAATCAGGAGGATGACAATGGGCCTTGGTACAAGGTAAACATCTACAATGTTGCGGATTTAGGACCCAATACGGCGGCAAACACGGGAACCGATTCCACTAGCGGGCTAAGTTTCCTCAACGTTGTTACGAAGTGGATGTCGACGCCTTCCATTACGGTTCACGAGTATGGACATGCACTCACGTATGCAGAGAGGTACTGGATCAACCAAGGTCGAACTGGAGCGTGGTGGGAAACGGTCGCGAATTTCGTAGCCGACACATTCATCACGTCACCTATCTGCGCAGCAGCAAGGGCGAAATACAACCAGCCGGAAGGAGACACGCTGATGAATCTCAAGAAGGTGATTAGCGACTCGTATCAAGTGATAGTGGATGGGACGAGCGGATCGGGGAATTACTACGACGCTTGGCCTTTCCTGACGTACATCACCAACAATCCAGACAATTACGCCGGCCTCGGCATGCAGAACTTCCCCAACGTGTGGCTCAAGTATCAGCGCAATAGCAACGAGACTCCATTGCATGTTCTCGAAAGACTCGCTTCGCCTGCTCGCATCCAGACAGTTGTTGGACGCTACTGGGCTAGAATGGCGTACGTTGACATCGGACATCCCAAAGCGCAAGCATTGTACGATAGGACGAAGGGGGATTTCAACTATGCCAACCTAGACTCCCAGGGCAACGGCAAGTATCGCGTCAAAGCGGCTCGACAGCCAAGATACATGGGCGCGAACATCATTCCGCTTAAGGCTAGTGGTGGTACTGTTGCCGTTACGGTCACAGCAAACTCTCCCTTTACGGCTACTCTGGCAGTTCGTGCCTCCACCGGGGCTGTGAGATACGTCGATCTTGTGGATGGTAAAGGGCAGGCCGCGATCAGTAGTGGGGAGAGTGTAACTCTGGTGGTGGCGAACACACCCAACACGCTGTATCTTTACGACCCTTTCTCACTTTCAAATGATGTGAAAAAGGGTTTGGATTACCAAGTGCAACTCACTGGTGCCAGCGCATAAGCTTCCATAGATGACATTGGAAGATGACCAATGGCACAAAATTGCCCCTGTAGTGTCTAAAATCGAACATTGTTTGTTCATCTGTTGTTGACTTAATCTGATTTGTGAGTAATCACTCTGAGACATCAGTCTTTCTTTGTTCTCAATGTTTGACTTACAAATCGTGTTGGATGTTTCCGGAAGCCATTGTCTTACACCAATCATGCGTTACGAGTGATAGAGACACGTACGAGAAAGATACGCAAAGACGACGAAAGTATGCAATAGCAACATGTCAACAGGATGTAAATAAGGGGAGGCAAGTGCGCATATAACTCATGAGCTCCTGTGATGAAATTTACAGGGATAGAAATGGACATGTTCGAAATAGCAACACATAACGGACAACGACGAAATGAACAACGTATTCAACACTCGAGATGATGAGAGTGCAAACGCATGTACAAGAGCTCACGAGTTACGATTATGGCCATCTCCCTACCTGCAAGCATACTGTCTATACCATTTCTTAGAAGAATGCAAAACCTACCACGAGCAAGAGAACGAGCGATACAACAAGCTAGTGTCGTATTCTCGCGATGTTTTCCTGAAGAGAAAAATCAAAGAGGAGGAATCGAGTAAATCGATCCGGGCGCCGACTCGTCGTCAACCAACCCGTCAAGCTAAGGAAAAGCACTCAGTGCTTGACATGACGCCGCCGCCGACACCGATGGAATCCCAACTACCACCGGCGCCGGAGAGACCTTTGAACACCCCTCTCAAGCCCGCGAGACTGGAAAAAGAATTCAAGGAATCCCCAGAGGGAAGCATGTTCCGAGTTCTGTCTCAATTACGCCGAAAGCTCGAACTGCATAAAAGCTGGGAAGAGTACCGTCGGCTACTTGAACCCAAGATCCACGAAAAGGCGAGGGAATTGCTAGCTGGAATCGAAAATGTAAGAAGATTGAATTCTTCGCCGTCAACATATCATCCTGCATATCTATAACCGACACTAATTAAATCCAGGGCAAAGGCGCCCACGAGAAGTGCATCTTTAACAAGCCGCTAGGTGTAGACTGCCGATACTGCGGCTTCAAAGACACGGTCCTCGACGACGACGACGCGACGACACCTCGGAAGCTAGCCGCGCCAGCGGCAATGCATATGATCACGAGAGCCAGCAATACGGCGGAATCGGAAGTTGCATTTCGCGGGACCAATTTCGTCGTCGACGTCTGCGGCGAGAATACCATGATCATTCTCACAGGGCTTAAGGGCGTGCTGGATTTATGCGCCGAGTTGTTGGCGGAGGAAGAGGCTTTGCCTAATAGTCCGACTAGCCTCTCCGCCTGTCTTGGAAGTATCGAATTGCGGCCCGAAGACTTAAAGATCGCTGGCACCAAGCGAGGCGTGCAAGAGCCGAAGCCCGGCAGAGGTCGCAAGAGACAGAAACCTAGCGTGGAAATGCAAGTGTAGAAAAAGATAGATACACGTCGGCCAGATAGTCGGTATATGTCGCGAGCACCAGCAGAAACTCCATATCCAACCACCGTCGCGGAATTATGATTTCTGGTACAAAGGCCTGGGATATCTAGAAAGATCGCTGTTTGTAGGTATGACGCAAGCTACTCATGTGCATCGTCAAAAGGGAGGTCGAAAGCGGTCTAAAAATTATTACGGCACGAAGTAAGCCGAAAGAGATGCAGCGAAGAATTAGCCTCAAAACGAACACATGATATAAAAAGTAGATGGACGATATGAGTAGTCGCCGAAGACGTATGATGGACGAAGTATGAATAACTCTGACGAAGAAACAGAGTGGCCACCCATATGAGAAGGTCAAAGGTTAAAGTATTGTATAGAGCTACACGAGTTCATAAAATCAACATCATCACGGTACAAAACGGATAATAATGTCTATGACGATCTAAAGCTTTGGACCTAGTCGATACGCACATGACGCCGACAACCAGTAAACTAGGGTGCCTGGATCTCATCGAGGACTCAACTATGAAGATCAACCCTGTGATACGAAGGCGAATAAATCACCGTCATCAAATGTGAGAAGACTTAATACGGTGAATGGGAGTCTAATGATAATTCCTCGATATCAAGCATACTCAATACGCGCAGTACAAGGTTCCATGACGACAGGAGCTTCACTAACAACAAAACCCTGCCATCTCCTAACATTCCGCGTCGGCGGCGGCGGGTCCCAAAGAAAGCTCAGCGTCGAGGCATCAGCAGACACAGTTTCCCAACGTTGCTGTTCGCGTTCCGGCGTACGCTTCTCGAGGTCTTCTTGCTTTTGCCGTTCACGCTCTTCCCATCTATCCCTGGAGTAAAGATAAAGACAGACGAGGAACAAGATAAGTGCGCTGACGATCGCGGCTACTAATAGGGCAACTTGAGCGGCTCGATTAAGATATGCCATATTAATAGTGCATACAGAACAACTTAATGGGTAGCTGAGGAATGAGGTGATGGCATTCGTGGAGTAACGCTGAAGTGAAGGATATTGATAGAACTAATGATCGGGCTTGATCTTAATGGAACCTGAAAATCGCAATAAGAGATGAAGAGGAGTTAATATCATGAATGTGTTAAGTGATTGACGCTGGCTTAAGATTTATAACTAAAATGGCACAGTAAGTACAGAGGAGCATGCAATGTGCATATACAGAGGTGTAGCTCCTGATCATCGTGTCGCTAGTTGCTGGACGTTGGCCGTATGTACGAACATGAGATAGTATAGGGTAGAGGAAAGAAGAAGATAGAAGATCCAAATAACAGAATCTAGTGATTTCGAGTTACGACAAACAGATGACTATCATGACAAGAATAAAGAATACTCCTTGGCGCCAATGTCGACTTCAGTCGGGTAAAGTGGCACAGAATCAACAATCTACCCGAGAGAAACGAATCGAGCCTAAGTGGACGTTCAAATAGACGTGGTGACACAACGGCTCTGTCATTCAGAAGGGCCTAGAAGTCTCCTGTACTACGCCTAACTGCTCGTTATTAGTACTTCCGTGTGGTGGGAAACAACATTGCGGCCTGACGGTGAGTATTGGGAACTGAGGGTATATGATGCATGAAGCAAAATGGGAACTTGGTCCATATCGAAACATTTATAAGGGCACTAGCAATAACGGTCCTAAGTTTTGTATGAGAAGGTAACGCGTAACCATCAGTACACCCGCGCTGATAAAAGATCTCCAAACTCTAACTTACGATGGATACTTCCAAGCGGGATATAGCATTCCGCCTCTGTCAGGCCGCATCTGTTGCCATTATCAAGCTTCCACGCCAAATTGATGCAGGTCTAGAAACATTCTGTTATAGTGATGGAGACGTCTGCGAGCTCGAGATAAAGGATGTCGCCTCGCTGTCTCTTATCATGCGGGATATGGAATCGCAAATAAGAACTGGCGGTCAAAGACCTTGTAAATGCCCAATGATTCGCCGCCGCCACTGCAGTCTTTTCGCCATCCAAGTGTGATAAGGCTAAATGAGGACCTTGTTGGTAACCTTGAGGGCATTTTAGACAGATGCCGTGGGATACATATACCTAGGGTGATAGACAAACGAGTCCAACCTGATTCCGATCCGTCGTGAATGAAGCATTCCATACTCTGCCAATTTTTCTGATCCGAGGCTCTCGATACTATCAAGATGCCTCAAGTCAATCATTCCCAGCATGGTGCTGTGCATGCCTGCCCTTGGTACATGCTGACAGTTGGTGGCTTTTAGGATCGCACAGCGAGAATTTGGGCCGACAGGCTGGCCAAAAGGCGACAGGCGCAACACTGGCCGACATCCCTTGCGGATTCTTGGTCGAATAGCTGGCAATGGCGGCTATAGGTCTACGTGTTGTTCTTCATGCTTGGCGGGCTTACGCTGGTTGCGTCTCGATCCTCATCTCTGCATACATCGAGTGCAATCCTGATGCTGAGACATACTCACAGTGGCCTCGCTAGCGGTGGCATAAGCCATCGTAAGGGATGAGTGCGAAGCGAGAAAACAATGACGACCCCCGCTGCTGACTTACTGGACGCGGAAGACATACTATATGCTCCATATATTGAGAATGACCAGGGGTTGACATGTCGAGTCCCGAGACCCGGGTGCCGCAGAACTCGCTTAACCACAGTCGAAGAAACTTTGTCTGAGCGATTGGGTCTGCCTCATCACAGGTCGGGTGTATGGAATATTCGACGGCGGGGGGGTCAATATTCGAGTAGGATGCTGCCCCCAATGAACCCTGAGCCAACACACCAATAATAGAGTACCGAGAGGCTGCAGTGCTACGCTGTCACATTGCAGGCGGGGACGAGAAGCGAAAGCCGCGCTATGCTCCCGACAATGAGCATCTCGTCAGCTGGGCAGGCTGGCTCAAGGCACAGGGATATCGCGACGGCATGATCCGAATCACTGGTGATGACGGGCTATGGAAGGGCACTTGCCCATCTGTAGCTAGCCCTCTAGGCTAGCTGTCGCTCGGGGTTTGAATGACATACTAGTCAGTATACGGGGGACACAGAGATCAGCAAATAACAAATAAGGCTTTGTGATGCATGATAGCATGGATGCATGTTTTGTCTCCGACCATTATCAAGACTGGTTTTGGGGAAGGACCCAGCATGTACTTGCGTATCAGGGTGTCAGGGTGTCATCCCGATCAGCAAGCATATACGACTAGACGAAGGAGGCCCTGGAAGCCTCGCTATTCGCCATTCGCCGTCGTCCATCCAGCCAAACGTTTCACATACATAAGTTTGTGTGAGCCGACGAGGCAACAGAGCAAGTAACCACGTGGATGGGACAAGGCGAGGGACAGAGAAAGATCCAATAGCCTTACTTCCGATAACAAGATATCGGGAGTAAGAAACCGGAGAGCTGACAAGCGAGGATAACTGAACGGCGAGAAGCGAGACAATGGGGGCGGGGTATGGAGTAGACAGACAAGATACGTCGGCACATACTTACTTACTCGTGTACGTCGCACTCACTTCACCTTGCTGCTGACACCGTTGGTTATGATATGATTATCAACCAGTATGACCAACAAGAATCAGAAACGAAGATGAATGGATGATGGACCGAGACAGCCAAGCCAAGGTCAGATACAGCAAGGGAGTAGAGAGATAGATGACAGCACTCGCCACCGCATTGCAGCTCAATTCTGCTCATATCAAAGAAAGAAAGAACAAGACATGGAAGAACACAAGACGATCGATCCACTCCCCCGTTGCATGTTGCAGGGCCCGACGGCGAATGAGAGACCAGCTAGACCGACCTGATGTCACACTCACTGCGTGGTTTGTGCCTGCTGCTGCATGTATTACGTGCACCAGCTTACCTTAGGTAGCTACTAGCTTTCCAGGCGCTGGATATACGTACTTACTTAGGTAAGTACCTACCATATTCCTGCTTGCCGCAAGCGTACAGCAGTAGGCAAGGTATGAGGTAGGCACATACAATCATTGGGGATTTTCACGCGGAAAGGACGCACTGCAAAGAAAAAAAACGGCACAAACCACGCAGTTGCATCGGCGTCGGATGAAGTCTGATTGGTCCGTTGGTTCCTAGCGTGGGCTTATTTGGTGGGTAGCAACGCCCGCACCAGTGGCACGCGGATCGACGTCCATCTTCGAGCTTGTCTATAAAAGGGTCCTTCACCTTGAACCTCAATCTTTTGTTTTCCTTCCATCTCATTCTCACAAACACAAGCTATACGATCTACAGATCAAGTCAGACTCAACAAAGCTCTCTACTACACAGTCTTCAAGACACAACACACACAACACAGCCAAAATGAAGGGTGACTGCACTTGCTCTGGAGGCGACGGATGTAAGTCATTTTTCTATATTTGGATCTTCCCCAACCCCTACCTACAAACTACCCCGCTGTCGTCAAATGGCCGACTTACCCCGCCCTCCGCGACGATATTGCCCCGAACACAACTCGAGAATCAGGGCCTTCTAGTTTACCAACATGATTTTCTCCCATTAGGCCAATGCGGCTCTGGCTGCTCTTGCGGCAAATAAGCGACGCAACCGACTCTCTCTCTCTCGGTTGGCGAATAGACCTACAGATCTTATTCCGCTGCTGCTTCTTCTTATCTCCATCTTCAGCATTCGGCGTTTACTACAACACCTTGATATTTCCCCAACAACAACACCAACAAAACAACAACTTCAACTTCTCGTCATGGAGTGTACCCTGTAAACATGGATTCGGAATTTTTTTGGGTTGGGGGAAACCCGGATGGGTGGAAGGTCTGCGACGGTGCGAGTTACGAGAGAATCGATTGAATGGCGCGCCAACGTCTTTGCTTTCCCTAAGAGTCACTCATTAGAAATATAAGCAATCCCTTCTTGTGGCCACAGCCCACTGTCTTCTCATCTTACGTGACGCCGTGCCCACCTCCCTATGTGCCTTCTGTCGTAGCATTGCTTGATAGCGCCAAGTAATTTTTCATAGCAGATATTACTAACATCGAGTTTTGTTACCATCCATCTACCAACAATGGAGCGAAACTCTGATGTGACTACAGTAATACTATTAGTGGCTAGTCGATGTTTGAGGCTTGATTTTCTGCCTCTGCCTATGCTATGATAGACAACGGAAAAACAT
Source organism: Xylaria sp. Z34 (assembly GCA_037356055.1). NCBI lineage: Eukaryota > Fungi > Ascomycota > Sordariomycetes > Xylariales > Xylariaceae > Xylaria > Xylaria sp. Z34. The sequence goes on along the minus strand of JBAWJW010000042.1, from coordinate 24,399 downwards.
CGTCGTTGTAATATATCGCTACGGCCCCTTATACATCGGTCAACATAGGCAAGAATAGATACTGTTGAATAAGGGATATCTTGATTATCATCGTTAGATATTATAGAGAATAAGGATGAAGAACTTCTAATCACTTGATGATCAAATTGCACGCTCTGCCCTCGCCCGATTGTCCCTATACCGCTTCTCTTTCGCCGCCGACTTCCTCCTCTTCCTCCAAGCACGGTTGAGATCTCCCCTGCTCTCCCAGAACTGCTTCTGGAAGTCGCTGGCGGGCGTCTGGTTCTTCCGCTCTCCGTCTGCCATGTCGACGTCTTCGTCTTCCGGTTCCTGCGTCTGTTCCTCCTCTACATCTTCCAGCCCTTCGGCGTCGTCTTCCTCCTCATCATCTGCAGAATTTTGCGAGGCCCAGAAGTTGAAAGATCGACTAGGATGCGCAGTATCAGGTGTCGGGGCAGCACTTCGAATGTTCCTAAATTCGAACTCCTGCTTTGTGAACGGGGTCATTGGGGCCTGGCTGGTAGGGGCCATCAGATCGCCGTCTTCTTCCATGCCGTCCTCATTGCCAAAGAAGCTGAAGGGCTTGGATTCCGAGCCAGCGTTGGATGTGCTCTCACCTCCCTGTGGCCGCTTGTACAAGGCCTCGAGTGGATGCACCTTTTTTGCAGCTGGCGTGGTTGGTGGTATCTTGATAGAGAGACTTGTTATGGAACCGGAGGATTTGGGCCTCGCAGACTCTGGCCTTGTGAGGGCTGATGGACTACTCAAGACTGGGGTCTCGACTTTGAGCACTTTGGGTGTGGCCAATACCGTTTCCTGTTTGTCTGGGCTATCAGACTCTGAATCGGAACTGGACGCATCATCCTCGTCGTCAGACGAAGACGACCCACTGCTACTCGTCTCGTCGTCGTCGTCATCTTCTTGGGTCGTAGGCACGAGTTTCTGGGGCTTGGGAGGAGCTGGCGCTGGTATGCCCTCTGGCCGCCTCCTCGACTTCGCCGGTTCAACCACCTTGCCGTTACTATCCACCCAGCCGACACCATCCTCAAAAGTAGTTGCCTCGGCCGTAACCGCGGTGGAGCTGGATTTGAGGAACGTAGGGTACTTGGTCGTCTTCTCGAACTCGTGCACTACGACCTCGCGGTCGCTCTTCCGCTTCCGTTTCTTCTTGGGGGTAGAAGTTTCGTCGGCCTCCTCAGTCGCCTTAGAGGGACCGGCAGTGGGAAGTCTAGTCTTGAAGAGACATTCGGGTTCGTCGGTGTACTTGGACTTGACGGTGGCTTTCTTCTTATCCTTTTTCTTGTCCTTCTTGTCTTTCTTGTCCTCGTCCTTGGAGGACTTGCCCTCCTTCTTTTCCTTCTTCGCCTTTTTCCGCTTCTCTTCAATCATTTCCTGCTCGGTAGTAGTCCAGCCTCGCTTGACCTTGCGACCGTCGAGCCGGACCCCTTCGATAACGTCGGCCTCACGCTTCCGTTTCTTGGACTTCTTCTTTTTCTCCTTGGCCTCCCCGTTGTCGGTGTCGGCTGCGGAATCTGGTATTGACTCCGGACGGGCAGTCTCGACGCGGACCTTGGAACCCTTGAGAACAGCGCCATTGAGCTTCTTCTTGAGCTTTTCGGCATCCATGGTGGGCAAATCGACGAAGCCAAAGCGCTTCTCGGGGAATGTCTCGAGGGTGTGGTAGGATATATTGCGTGCGCGTGGGAGCACAGAGGCGGGGATGACGACGTTTTGGAGCGACTCGTCGAAAGGCGTGATGTGCAGTCTGGTGTATGGTGTCGCTGTTTCGGGCATGGACGCTGTTGCTGAACCTTCAGCCGAATTTGTGGGCACGGGGACCATTGCTCGTCTGTGCGATGCAGCCGTGGCACGAGCAGAGCCGGAGCGGCGCCTTTGTTGAGTTGTTGAATTGTTGACACTTGGGCGGCTAACGCAAAAAAAACACAGACAAGCTTCAAGCACCGGCCCCCACTTTTCTCAACCAGCAAGTATGTTATCTAGGTAGGTAGGTACCTGCGCAGGCGGCAACCTAAACTGGACCTGAACCCATCTGAGCAACCATTATCTTTCAAGAACCAAAGGCGTCACAGAATCGTTGACCATATCACTCCTTCCCCCTTTACAGAGCATCTTCATCATGTTATTAAAAAAGATACCTCGGGTTGCACTTCCACCAGTTGTATTTGTTCGCGCTGTATGTTCAGTCACACTTGTCAATTGCTCCATGCACCCATCCCCCGGTCTATATAGTTAGGGTCCAGCATCTAACGAATCCAGGTCTTGAGGTCGTTCATGGCAGAGTCTGGGCTGGAACCGAGGTGAGCCATGGGGCAACTTTCGCACGCGGAATATCGCTTACAAATCTGTCTTGAGACTATTGGGGGTCAATGTGAGTTCTCACCATCGAAAATGATCATCGCGTGCTTTCAACTGAACGAGTTGTAGAACATAAGAGTTACCGACGCCGTTCATGGCAGGGTTCAATTTGAGCTGGATGTCACCAAAGACCACACAGTATGGCGCCTAAGCTTTCGAAAATGAGATGGTATTAGAAAGCTGATAGTTTATATAACACAGAACCGACTCGGCATATTGCACGGGGGAACTATCGCAAGCATGGTCGACTTGGGAGGCTCGCTCGCTGTCGCATCAACGGGGCTCTATGCGACGGGCGTCTCAACTGATTTGAATGGTAAACATCCCAAGGACTATTTTCGTTCATTCTATATTTTAGGCCATTGAGAGCTAATGTGAACCTACAGTCTCTTACCTGAGTAGTGGTGGCCTACCCGGCAACAAGATCACAGCTACTGCCATTTGTGACAAGAGTAAATTCTTCCTCTGAAGCCACACAATACGAAGCAGCTAACGCGGCCGCAGTTGGGAAGACGCTGGCATACACATCTGTAACCTTTCGAAACCACAAAGATGAACTGGCGGCCAGGGGCAGCCATACAAAGTATGCATCCCCTCCCCTAACGTATCAGGGTTATCCGATCTCATCACCCATTGCACTTGACGAGACGCATTCTCATCCAGGGTACTGACTTGATTAGATTTGTGGAACGCGCCATACGGGCGCAACACGGGCTATTCTTCCCTCCCAGTGGTGTCCAGATTGCAACTGAGGACTTCGACGGGTTAAAGGACATATCTGCGATTTCTCTGAAGGATGATCTCCTCAGTGATATAGAACCTGACGCTGCCGACGACACACGACCAGAGGCCCAGGATACAAAATCATAGACATAATCATAGACATATGCACACCGGCGTATAAGAATATAAACGCTAAAAGCTTTGAGGCACAACTAGTTTAGAACGACTTCGATGAGACGATCGGTTTACACCATACACACCCGATCAAATATACACCATTTTTAGAATCCTGGTAGTTCACAAAACCGAACCCTCATAAAACGCGGAGTGGTACTTGATAAAGCACGACTAATTACTCTGTACTCATACTATGTCAGATGATGAGTTAGAAATCAGAATACTCGTCAAAAGAATTCGCGCACGGTTATGTAGTGTAATCGATCGTCCAATTGGTTTTCCGCCTCAGTCTTTCTCCGGCTTGGCCTTCTTCCCCAGAAAACTGCCGTGGTCCAATGCCTGCAACCTTGGAACCGACGAAACGAGCCGCCAACGGGCCAATGAGAACGTTATGGCTCGGCTATTTATCCCTCCCCGGTAGAGTATTATTACCTAGGTACCTAGGTACCCATGCACGCAACACTTTGAGGCGAGCTTTAGCATCTATAAAAGACGCTTTGCTTCTTTTATCTGCCAGTAGACCAAATATGCGGGTTCCAGTGTTGAGAATACGTAAAGCACATGTCTGTCAGTTTCGGTTTATAGTGTGCTGATATCGGCTGAGACACGACACCGTAGTAGATTGGCGTCGTAAGCTGTTGCTGAAGGAGAGCGACAAGGAAAAGCGATGGCGACAATCGGTATGTTTCAGGTTTCTCGCAATTACAGTGATGTGTCGTGAAGGCCGGAGGAGCCAATTCGCACTCCTTACTTCAGCTAACTCATGACTTACAACAAGCAGCGGCCGGCATCGCGGCCACCGCCGCAGGCCTCACATACCTCGACGGCAAATACCACATAAGGCAGGACGTGAAAATGATGCGAGCCAGGAGCAAAGGGGCCAAGATGTTCCAGAAGGCCCGTACGTCTTACCTAACCACCATTTAACTTTCTTTCTCACTTTTACACTTACACGTCCTACGATCCCCCTAACAACACACACAGTCCAAGAACATCGCATCTCACCCTACTACTTCTTCGAGAAACACGCCCAAGCGCATCCCAACGAGGAATGCATCTGGTGGCGCTCGGGCTCCTACACCTGGGGCGCCGCCTACGCGCGCGCGAACCAGTTCGCGCACTTCTTCCTCTCGGCCGGCGTGAGCCCGGGCGACCTGGTAGCCTTCTTCATGGGGAACAGTCCCGACTTCGCGCTGGCGTGGATGGGGCTATGGGCCATCGGGGCAGCGCCGGCCCTGATCAACCACAACCTGACCAGGCAGGCCCTGCTGCACTGTCTGGGCATCGCAGGCTCCAAGCTCGTGCTCGCCGACGGGCCAGCCGAGCTTCTCGAGCGGTTGGACGCCGTGCGGGAAGACCTCGATGCGGCAGGCGTCCGCATCATCAAGGTGGCCGATGTGCGCGTGCAGATCGAGGCATCGCCCGCCACGCGGCCGCCGGATGATCTGCGCGCCGCCGTGATGCCCAACTCGCCCTTCGGCCTCTTCTACACGAGCGGCACGACGGGGCTGCCCAAGGCATGCATCGTTCCCGCCGTGGCGGGCTACACGCACGGCGTGAGCCGCGAGTGCGGCTTCGCGTACGTGACGCCCACGACGAAGGAGAATGCAGCTCTGGGTCGTCCGGAGCGATACTACGACTGCATGCCTCTGTACCACGGGACGGGCGGCATAAGCGGGATGACGCAGCTCATCACCGGCCAGACGCTCTGCCTGGCGCCCAAGTTCAGCGTGACGCGGTTCTGGGACGACGTGCGCGCCTCGCGGGCCACGTGGTTCGTCTACGTGGGCGAGACGCTGCGGTACCTCCTCGCGGCCCCGCCCTCGCCGCTCGACAGGCAGCATTCCGTGCGCGCCATCTACGGCAATGGCCTACGGCCCGACGTCTGGGTCCCCTTCCGCGAGCGCTTCGGCATCGAGACGATCCATGAGTTCTTCAACTCTACCGAGGGCATCATGCCTCTCGATAACCCTGCGCGAGGAGACTTCCGCGCGCACAGCGTGGGGCATCACGGCCTGATCAGCAGATGGCGATTCCACAACGTCTTTATACCAGTCGCCATCGACCCCGAGACGGGAGATATCGTACGAGATGCCAAAACGGGATTTGCGAAACGCGTGCCGTATGAAGTAGGAGGGGAGATCCTCGTCCGCCAGCCCCCGACCATCACGCCCGGGTTTCCAGGGTACTACAAGAACGAGGAGGCGACGGCCAAGAAGTACGTGTACGACGTCTTCAAGAAGGGCGACTGCTATTATCGCACGGGCGACGCCCTGCGCCGCGACGCCGACGGCAGATGGTTCTTCCTCGACAGGCTGGGCGACACGTTCCGGTGGAAGGGCGAGAACGTGAGCACGGCCGAGGTCTCCGAGGTCCTGGGCCGGTATCCCGGCGTCAGCGAGGCCACCGTCTATGGCATCTCGCTGCCGGGCCACGACGGTAAGGCTGGTATGGCGGCCGTCTATATCAACTCGGAAGCTTCGACAAGCTTCGATTATGGGGGATTGCTTAAGTACGTATGCCCTTTTTTTATTTCTCCTCTCCATAGTTGAAGGTACCTCTGCCCTCGATCGCTGCGATATTATACCGCACTTGATGCGCATAGTAACACCCATCTATCCAGACACTCTCGAGCTCATCTACCCAGGTACGCCGTGCCAATATTTCTCCGGCAACTCTCAGAGCGCTCCGCGACGCACAACAACAAGCAAGACAAGGTGCCCCTCAAGAAATCAGGCATCGATCCGGCCCAGATGAACGGGGACCTGCTATTTTGGATTTCCGATAATGGAAAGGGAGACCAATACGTGCCTTTCACGTCGAGAGAGTTCGACAGCCTTCAGGCAGGAAGAGCGAAGTTATAATGTGAGGATTTCTTCCATTGACACTAAATAGACTACAAGCAATTGTAAATTTCAAATCAACGTTATTTGATATCAATACCCTAGCCCTCCATTTGCGCCATCATATCATAAGCGATGTATATGCTAGATAAGTTTCGAGCCCGATATTCGTTCAGATAAAAACCTCAAGCTATGGTATCATTGTTTATGTCATCTTTTTCCCCTATGCTATCATCCGTCATGTACCTTCTTGAACTGATATCTGATGTATGCAACTCATCGTGGAGCCGATCGTCTTGGCCATGGTTCTGACATATAACCAAAGGGTCTATCAACTGTAAGTAAGAGTTTGAAGGGCAGGAGTCTCTATCTTACTTCTTTGTGTCTGCAGTCTTAGATGATGAGCTGAATCCAGGCTTCGTCAACCTACGTTTACGAGACGTGGATTGAGTGATATTAACGGCCCTAGATGTTTTCTAGCACTTGTATTAGCCGTGTTGATGCATTGTGTCCATTGAACCGACCTCTGTCTCCGTCTCGGAAGCATTCCAGGGATCTTTGTTAGCGATCATTTCCGCATAGTCCGGTCGGGGTACGTTTCGCCGTGCGCGGCGGGGCTTCTCGTGTTCCGCTTCACGATCCGACTGTCGGCCACGGAATGACTCCCGCAGATTGGGGGATGGGGTAGAAAAGTCATATTCGATTTCCTGGTGTCTACACATCATCTCTTTTATGCCTTCCGCCTGGAGTTTGTTTCTAGAAGAGCCTACTGGAACGACTAATTGAGTTTAGCAATCACATCCTCCTGAAGAGGCGCTAATATATTGAATTCAAACTCACACGTATGCGGCATCTCACCGAGATGTTCTTGAATCCAGTATTTGCTAGCCATCTCATCCCCATCCACTACCAATTGTTAGATAGGATGCAGACAGCGAAGACAGAACCTTGGATTCATACCTTGGATAGCAAACTTTTCAAAGATGTACTCATTTGTCATCTCCTTTTCGCCACTCGGTATGGCTTTATCGTGGTTTTGGAAATGTTTTAAAGCCCTATTATATAGAAGAGGAGGCGCAGTGAAATAGCCTGGCTTACAAAAGCTGCATCGAACGACAAAAAACCCCTTCCGCTCAGCATGACGAAATATACATTCTAACCAAGATGTATAATTAGTGACTGCGATTGACAAGCAGGGGCATACACCAAAGGGTATCCCAAGGAGTTCAACGTGAGATAATAAGAGGGGTCGCGACCATACCGCCTGTCTCCAAGTTAGGGAATGCAATTCGCCGCTCTACCTGGGGTTGCACCACTCCTGGAGCCTTATCGGACCATCGTTAGCCGCACGAAGTTCATAGTAGCCAGACGATGATATACCTTCTCGTTGATAGTTCTCTGACGCTTGGACAAAACGTTGCCCTCGTCCTCTCTATCAACTTTTAGCCGTTTCAAACCACAAGAAACAGTCGAACTTTCAGCTAGAACTTGGGCCTGTATCTCATTCTCGCAAGGGGGTGATTCTGTGGGAAGTGTCCAGGGTTGGGTCTGGGTGATTGAGTCCTGCACAGCTTCGCTCAAAGTTTCCGGCGTCGATCTAGGCGATACAGGAGCTTGGCTGCTTGTGTCTTCGTCGGGCGTACCAAAAGCACTGTTTGAGGAGGCCGATGTACCAGGAGGGGAAAGGGAAGCAGAGTCAAAGGTAGGCAATGCCAAGGACGAAGCCGTCGGGAGGTGAGCTAGACGTCGAGGATTGACAGCATGAAGCTGGGCGACAGCATCCTCGACCACGGCGGCATCCAGAGGCAGTAGGGTTAGGTGTTCCCGCAGGCGGCGAGCAGCATCCCACTTATGTTGCTCGAAAGCGTCTCGCTCCTGGTCAATTTCACGCAAGAGGGCGTGGAGTCTGGGTAGCAACTGACGCTCGAGTCGCTGGTCACACTCGCGCGCCAGTTGTTCCAATTGGTCCTTCATGTATTTTGGTGCAAAGTCGATAATGGCAGCGTCGAATTGCTCAAGAAACCGCCGATGTGTCCGATGTGTCGAAATAGGCGGGCCGGCCATAACCGCAGCCGATAGACATGCAAAGTCTGGTTCTTAAGGTTTGGGCCAAGGAACAGAGGACAACCCCGAAAGCAAGGAGGATCAGTCTACTTATGTGATACGTGCGTTTGTCGGGCAATAAGATATATGAGCGTACGACCGGGATAAGGAGGCCGATTGTCACAGAACAATCACAGATACGGTAAGTGTAAAGTCGCACAATAGACGCCTACTTTAAGTTGTACGCTGCACAGGTCAATTGTGTTATTCCAGGATAATTGGACAGGAACACAAAATTAGAAGCTGGGTGCAGGTAGATAGCAGACACAAACAAGGTGGGTAGGGAAGAAGGGTGTTGGTTGGACTTGGAGGCTCAAGAAGTCAAAAAGTGTGGAGGAGAGGGGTTTGAAGGGGATTAAGATATAATAACCCTGGAACAGAGGAACAGAGGAAGGTGAAGGTGGGTTATGCAGCAGCAAGCCACATGCAAGTGATGCTCCTCTCGGCAACACCAACTGAAGGTTGTTTGTGATGCAGAACTACATGTATAAGTATGCGGTAGATAAATGAGGCAAGTACCTACCGGCAGGGGGCTTCCAAACTTTGAGTTGGGAACCAGGCGGGTGTAAGTAAGGTGGAAGGAAGGTACGAATGATCTTCTTGGGCGGCGCAAACAGGTGGGGTGCCGCGACACCGGGATACTATGAAGGCAGTAGGCAGGTACCTACTTGATTATGTATGCACATTATGTAGTGGACGGCAGTCGCACATGCATGAATGTGGTGTAACTACACCGTATTTTTGTATTTTCGGGCGAGAACCTGGTCAGATCACACGTCGTCTTCACAACCAGCCCTAAGCGAGCAATAGCAGCATCTGAACTGGCCGAGCTAATATGCAGTTCTCCGTATCGGGAATTCCTCCACGTGGAAAGCAAACCGCTCCATCAACGTATCCCGGCTGCTTGCTACGCTTCCTCCACCTCCGCCGATCCATCCGTACGTAATAGATTATGTATCCAAGAGATATGTACGTGCACGTGCACGCACCATATGAGACGCAGCAGCGGGAGGCCACAGAGGAGGAAAAGGAACAAACCAATAAGAAGCACCTTGTACTCCCAGCCCAACATGTTTGCTCACCCCATCCACCAACATCATCATCTTGTCATGCGTAACCAATATGACTGCGCAGTGACCCGTTAGTCAACACTGTACCGTATTATGGTGCGAACCGCCGGCCTGACAACTATACCAGGGTGCGCTAACCACTCTGTGTTACTTACCATTGCTCAAACGGAAATTTTGGTGGCATCAAGAAGGGGGGTTTCCAAACCCTACTTAACAATTGACGATGAGCGGTCACGGAATCAGAAGAAGGAATCATCGGATCCGATCTTTCGCACGACGGTTAGGCGGTTCCCTATCAGATAGATCCACGGGGATTAAGATATCTTAGGGGGGTATGAATGGTCTCTTAGCGATACGTTGGTTACTTACGAAGGCAGGTACTGATACTTGGTTGAATATTATTTGCCATACATCCTACCGTGTCGAAACTTAGACGGTCGAGGTGAAATCTTCTGTATAAGATTGTAATCAAGTCCTAAAATGGACTGTTGAATCTTTATTGCATATTAAAACTCTTCCGGGATCTCATATCGTGAACTTAAGGCACATTAAGTCTGACATCATGTTGAATAGAAAGATAAGTAGTGTGAGATATTTAAAAGATTGCATAACTATATGGGCTAGTGGAACATACCTCATAGTTCGAATTAATCGCAACTTCAATACACGTACACAAACACAACTGTTGCCGGGGATACTTGGTTTTGGGAAGTTCATTAATACCAAGGTAATGGACCTCAAACCACAAAACTGCTCGTAGGCAAACAACCTAGTGCATTGAAGAGGCCACACCTTATGCCTTGACAACTTCTACTCGTCAAATAAAATTCACGCGGAGGCCTAACTTCACCTACCAAGCTTCTTCCGAGTCCAATCTCTCCTCAGCTTCTCATCGTTCTTCATCACAACAGCTGCCCTGCCACAACAACTCGTCACATCAGCACTTTCCTGCAACCATCACTACAAGCTACTACCCAATTCTTCCTACTACTACTACCTACCAGTAGTACCATGTCTAGTATACTCGCCCAGTTCATTAACCCACCCGGTGAGGATGGCTATAACACCTATAACGCTATCAGCATGGACGACCTACCGGCCATGGATGCTGATATTCGTAATATCTTCTTCGACAAAATTCATGCTGCTGTCAAGGAACATGTTGAAGCGATCCACTTCTTTGATATTCCTTTTTATTTGGTCGATTGTCACTTCGTGTGGAAGGATAACGGCCACGGACGCGACCTTCAGCAAATGGAGATGGACACGTTCCGCGCTCAGATCGTGTTAGCTCGGGCTCGAGGCTGGGTTGATTGCATTCAAATCGAGTATGAATTGGAATGAGGAGGAATGCTTATCGGGAGACTGCGTGGGGGATGGTCTTGCCGGAAGCTCGAGTGACTGGGATGAAGTCACGCAATCGTAAGTCGCATCTCCTTTCTCGCCCAGCAATGGTCGTTGTTAACTGTCCCCTTCGGATTTTAGCTTCTGCCCCTTCCACTGATACCAAACCATCTCATTACCGAAGCTTTTCTGCAATTCCTCAAGAACGAACTCACATGCACAAGGTACGAGCTCCCTGATTGTTACTTGATCGCAGAGCACAGAGCCTTTGCCTTGGACGATAAAGCTAATACCTGAACAGCTGAAACTCAGCATATCACTTGACGACATTTGCGAATGTGACAACGGTGTCGTGCCTCTGGTCATCCGCGTATGACAACGTCAACAGTGACGGCGCACTTGGCACTACCATGTTTTGGAACAAAGTAGGCACGAAGTATTGGCTGTGCGTTTGGCTGCTGAAGAGTGCTGGTTCATGTTCCCTGACCGCGGTATGTGGTTGACGGCATCTGCCATAGTGTCCCTGCACTGCATATTAGCCAAACATGTATCACAATACAATGCCCGCATTTGATAAGACGACCCTATTCCCAGGCCCAGAGACATGGTTTGGGGTTTAAAACCTCATAGTAGCGTAGCTTGATTAATACTGTCGAGTCATATCCGATAAGTATACCCATACCCACAGGATCCGGTCTGTTAGCTCGCAAGCAAAATAGTGGCGATTCCACCATGTCGGAAATTACACGCAATAACACATAGAATCAAGAGGGAACGGCCTTGAAGCCAAGAAATCAGGTGAGGCAGAGATAAAACTCAACAGGCTTATTCTATGTACGGGTAGGTATATTTGGGCTGGTCCAATTGAACCTGAATCAATCGCGTGGGTATTCAAACGCAGGTATCAACGCTCCTCTACTAAGTGGAGTTCTAGATCTGATATAAAAAACAAACGTATCCACATCGCCTTTACTGGTTTTTAACTTTGCGGTACCGGATCGCCTCCACTCCCTGCTCGTCGATGATGCGCGTCGCGACGATCTTGTAGCCGCCGATGGCCGGCCAGATCTTGGTCCAGCAGACCCAGTAGACTCCACCGAGGAGCAGAACACCAACTCCAACGACGGGGAAGACGTAGTACGGATATCCATCGGCATTCCAGTTTCCGTTGGGCGGGATAAAAGGAGTAACGGCCAAGAAGATGTTGGCCAAGAGGTACAGAACGGTAATAGGCAGGTACGTGTGCCATGGCGACGTCCAGTTTTCGGATTTCTTGTATTGTAAGTAGATCAATCCGCCGCAGACGAAGCCGTTGATCCAAGATCCTGGGTAGGTGTACAAGTTGACGACAAAGTTGTATGCGGGACCGGCGGGAGGAGCAACCAGCACAATGACTGTTACGAGCCAGTGGAGGAACAGCTATCATCGGGTCAATACAACAGAACCTTAAGCTAGGATATCAAGGTCAGGTCACTTACTGCAGGGGCGGGGGCGCCAAATGGCTTGATGGAAGCCCAGAACCTGCTGAATGGCAAGAGGGCCTCCTTTCCAAATTCCTGGTTCAACCGGGCGTGGGCAAAGCTCACGGCGAGGACATTGCCGAGATTGCTCAGCGCGACGAAAACAGGCAGACTCCGAGCGCCAGCGCTGTCACCGAACACGTTCTTGAAGAACAGGGCTGCTACCAGTACCTCGGAGGTGGCCAAGTCATCCTTGGGAATGGCCGCGAAGTATGCGACGTTGGCGAGCACGTAGAGGATGGTGACGCCACCGATGGCCAGGGGAGCGGCGATAGACAGCGTCTTGCGGGGGTGTTTGAGCTCGCCAATAACGTAGTTGGCGTTTTCCCAGCCCTTGTAGCTGTATATGATGTTAAGCAAGGCATTTGCATACCCATAGGCGCCTGTGCCGCCATAGTCCTTGGTCACTTCGAGCTCGAATGCGTTGTGGAAATTGTTGGGCGGTGGTACACGGAGATGGCCGGCCAGGGCAGCAAAGCCCGAAAACACAATGAACAGTAGGATGACCACCTTGAAGACTCCGAGGACATTTACAAGTCGGATGCCCCATTTGGGGAAGATGGAATGAAGTCCGACGGCAAATGTTGTTGCAGCGATACCGATGCCACGGGCCTCCCAGCCATCGCGCTGGGAGCTACCAGCCGCGGCGAGGACATATCGGCCAAAAGCCAACGCATTGCCTGAAGAGAAACCCAAGAGGATCATCTGCGATGCCAATACACAGGTGGCGAGGTAGCGGGGATGGCGGTAGATGCGTTCGAGGTAATTCTTCTCACCGCCAGATCGAGGAATGGCGAGACCGAATTCTAGCCATACACTGAGGCCGCAAAAGGTAAGGACGCCACCAATCACCCAGAGAAACAAGGATACGCCGACAGAGCCTGTAGCAGCGAAGATACTCGATGGTGTAGAGAAAACTAACTCTCGTGTAAGTATGCATAAGACAGCATGGATTGACAACACCATGACATGACATGAGACTCACTTCCGGTTCCGATCATCTTGTTCAAGATAAGGAACGTAGCACCGGTGATGCCAATCTTCCGCGACTCATCGTATTCATATTTCTGAATGCCGCCCACGGATTCGGCATCGGTGTGCTCCGGTGAGGCGCCGTCCGGTGGAGAGACGCTCCGCTCGGTGTCCTTGATGTCGCTACTGCCTCCCATCTTGTTATCGCCTATGGTCCCATACGACGGCATCCGTGATAACAAGTGATTAGGTTAGGGATGTCAATAAGACGAGGAGTAGGGAACCACTGGCGGGAGCGATGCGCTTGCTTACCTTCTGCATCCATTACTTTATATGCACTTACCCACGTCCGCACCGTAGATCTCATTTTGACAGCCAATGGCGCCATAGAGTTTTCCTTACGTAGCATTTGCAGCAAAAATCTGGGTCTTGGCGAGCACGCCATATCACCCATCGCCATCGCAAAGAGTCTTAGAGGCATCCGTAAAGTCAATCTTAAAACTTCCTATTGGAGCCGCACACGGTGTTCGACACTGCATAATAATCCCAAAAATCAAATCTTTGGCTTGTCCTCAGCTTGGCGACTGTGGTGCGAAGCGAGGGCTTGAAGGTGCGAAATGACTGCCAGTATAGGGGAAGCCTTCGCATTGTACAGACAAGAACTATCCGTGTCGTTTTCATTCTCATTCGTACTTATTCTCATACAGTAATGTGAATAGAAATCTCAATGCAGAACGCCAAAATAACCCTGCCTGCCAGAACCAAAAAAACACTTTCAAGGTCTCGTGGAGAAGCGATGCAATCCACATGCCTACTAAATGGGGGGTTGGGTTCGCTGCTAGTCCAAACAAGGTAGGTAGATATCGAGACCTTTCAAAGCTTCAATTATTTTATTCGACACCGCAACGTAGTTTTCGTGGGTTCTCTAGATTTATGCTTATAGCAGTCTGTACTATCCGTATACCTATGTCAGGGGGTGAGGCATCTATTCGTACGTTCTTACAGGCGAGCCCAATTCAGTACCTCATCCGTCAATTCTAGAAGCTCACCCCTGCACCCAAGCCTGTCACGCAATTCAATCCAGATCTCACCCGTTGTCTTGTCTTGCCACCCTATCAACAAAGGCTTCATGCTTCTTAAATCAAACGGTATCTTATGATTTATTGTGTAATTCTGTACACTAAGCTTGACATCTTGACTCGCGCGATATTATTTATAAGACAACTATTGAAAAAGATGAGTTTTCTTCTAATTCGTGATCCCGATGTTGAGATCATATGAAAATTCTTACTACTATCTCGCCTTCCGTCAACTTTCAGTGTGGCGAATCAGTTGCTGGTTGGGCTCGGCACGGGCAGGCCTAGCTCATGACCCAATGACGTGATGCGGCTGATTTTACTAGCAGCATTTTTGTTATGCTCGAACCATACTACTTGAAGTAGTTCATCCGCTTGTCGCCTGACGCGATACTAAGACTATCGGCCCCAAAATTGATGAAAGCCCGTCGAAGATACTTCTCACAGTGCTTTATCAAGCTCGCCGCACCCTTTAGGCGTTCTTAAGCTCAGTCAAGTTCATGAGCTTATCATAGGAGTTGTTTTGTTCTGTTCGCGCCGCACACAGATTCGTTACTTTCAATTAGCATTTAGTACTAGTCATTACATGGTGATCAAACTCGACTATTGTGGCTATGATGACGTGATTCCTATGCTCCCAATGAGTGAGCGTTCCAGTTGGGTCTAGCATCTCTAAAACAACTTCGTTTTATATGTCATTGTAAAGACCATCCCATAGATCGTTGTTTCATTGAACCTTCTGCTTTTAGTATAGGCCTTCTAATGCATCACGGGTTTTCTTCAATTTCTTCGAAGTACTCTATGGTAAAGCTCCTAGCTACCATCGAGTATGAATACGATGTGAACGTGCGGCAAATTCTTAAGCAGTAATGTGATTGATTTGATTTGACCTGCTACCTCCTGCTAGTAAACACGGGTTAATAGAGCAATCAGGCAAGCACTCTAAGCTCGCCATACTCAGAAGCAGACGATACAAAGATACGCCGCATGAGAGCCCTTACTGAACATATGCGATTCAAGTTGTTGTTTGTAATAAAGACTAGAGAACCAGGGCTTGAATTGGCATTCGATATTGCAATAATCTACCTGAGCGTTTCCTTCTAGCCCTAGCAACGATCAAAGTTTAAATATTGAAACAGCTACAATTAACTCGTATACCCCTGAGCCCCAGCCAAGGAAGTAATCTAAATATTACGCATCCTAAGCTAGCAGAAAATCAGTAGGATCAATGGGGAATCGCATGATCACGTAAAGTAGTAGATATTCAAGTGTTTTTGGAAGGAAAATCGACGACAGTTTAAGTGGTAGATGTCTCTAGAATGAATGTGTAAGTGGCTAAGTCCGTACAATCTACTTCCACAAGGCCCCTTATTGCCTGGTCCCCTCATGTCAAAACAAGCCCCTTGTAAGTGATTTTTGTAAGCAAGTCCCGCCCGCACGACTTCAATATACGAAGACTGTACTCTTAATCGCCTGACCCCGCCTATTCAGGCCCATATCCATGTTACTGTGAGTTCTCGTAATCGAGCAAACATGATAGTAAGCGAAAATTAACGGTAACTGAAGATGCGTATTGCCGCCTCGTAGGTTACTTACATGATATCGCCAAACTATCCCGTGGTATATGAATAATTGTATTCTCAATTGACAGGGGCTAGTCCCCATGATATCGTTTCACTGGATTGTACCTTGATTTTGGGCATAAATCCCGCTGCTATGCGCATCCTACTCAATTTCAGAACACTAAGTCTGATGATTTAGAATAGTCTGCATATTCGTTCTACTGTCATGATATTGGTTTCAAACAGTTGCTCATTGCCAATAATACATCAACAATCTTCCGTCAGTAGTTATCCCTTTATCATTTTATACTATCTAGTAAGGGCAATAAAATAAGTGACTGGCATTATGTCACAAGGGCTAGATGTCTAGGGGTATTCAACATTGCAATAGTCTTCTTAGGCATCGAGGAGGCCATATAGGTCTACGTTCCTCCTTAGGCCTTCGCGGCGAACCTAGGACTATATACACGACTAACTTCGCACTTACCAACCTAGATAATTCAGGTCCGTTTCGCAACATCGAGCGAACACGGGTAGCTGAATATTTTAAACACCGACTTGCAGGTTGGTTATACGATATTGCCGACCTAGCCCTGGTAGACGGTTCCTACCTGCGGGCCAGTACGTGTAACACAATGGAATAAATCATAAGACTACAGAGTTCTTCTGCCTAGGCATTGAATTGAATCATTGAGAACTGTCAAAAATATTCGGGCGGAAAACTTGCGCGATTGGCGACGTCTTGAGTATCTGGTTTGCATCAAGTGTCCCGAGAAACTTTCCTAGTCCGTCCCCTGGAGGACAGTCAGAGTTAGGCGCTGGCGGTCTATTGTCAGAATCTAAGTGCCAGATTGAATAGAGAGTCCTGCTTACAGCCAGGAGGGTAGTTAGGGTTCAATAGGGTGATCAATTGATTCTTGAACCACCCAAATTCAAGGGGGGCTTAGTCACTTATATATACAGAACCTACTAGTTCTACACTATAGAGTAGCTGTGAACTAATTCCCTGAAATCCACGAATACGGTCATCTCTATAGTGGCATGTTGACACTTGCTTTCGGAGGACATTGCCATCGCGATTCTTACAAAAGAGGTCCTTTGCCTACCTGGAATTGATTAAGAAAGTTGTTTTTGATAATTTGACTTCTTATATATATAACAGATTTCGTGCTATCAAACAACCTACCATTCCTCAATATAAGACTTCTTAGCTATAATACCGCAATTCAGCTTAGATGAATGCTGACAAACCGATACTGAGAGGTATTCGTTTAGTGAAAAGGTCGAAAAACACATTCGAAGCTTATTTCGGAGCATACTGAGGCGGGATATTACCCGGCCTTGACAGTAATATATGTGAAGTTAAGGTCATATTCATACTAAGAAAACAATGACCCAGCATCAGATTAAATAAACCCGTGCATTAGGCCGTGGCATTCAAATACAATTCATTGACTGGCTTTATTCGCAAATATTCGGCTTCAGGGACACAACTTTACTAAGGGATATAATATGGAAGGTGGCAGGAACTAGGCGTTCAGTATCCAAGGCATCATATCATATCAGTGTTCTGTCACGACGGCTTACTTCTTTTACGCAAACAATATCTTATCATTTATCTTAAACAGCCGGTCTGAATCTCTCACATATTACAGAAAACGGTAGGAGTTGTTAAGTGCTCTCCTTGGTTCACTACCGAGATCAATTGGAATTCTAGTTATATACCAATTCTCAGGATTGCTTCTGACCAGTCTCACCCCCTAAACATCGTCCCTCTTCACTTGTCTGAGTTCTATATTTAGGAAGATAAAAGGTTGTAAGAAGAAGAAAACAAAATGAAAGGCAGGTTTCGATGCAGTCTAAAGGACACACAAACCTCAGATGAACTATGGCTTCTGTCTAACGTATTATCGCTTGATGAGCATAGAGGTATCTCTTTTCATTGATGATCATGACTAGGCAAGATATAATTGAATAGGAATTACAGGTGACGAGAACGAGTGTGTAATCCAACCCCCCGAAGAAAGTCTTTTTAACTGTCGCCACCGAAGTGTCCCCAAATAATATCTTGGACTATCTCATTCCCAAACTAAATATGTCACTACTCAATGAGTTTTTGTGGACTATGAGTAATACTGTCTTAGATCTCCCTTAGCCAAAGTCACATTTGCTTGATCTACTCTCTTGTTCCTTAAATTGGGTGCTGAGCTATCCATAGCGCCGGATATGCTGTTTTGCTTTTTGGATCGAGATAGGGCTTCATCATAGTAGATCACACCGTGAGACAGCGCCATGTTATTTATCCTTACCCCCAATGCCATTCCGGGTTATCCGTCATGACAATTTGCCATCGTAATGTCTATGCTTGTTCGGCTGAGTTAGCTAAATTTCTGAATCTTAAGCGTCGTAATATTATGTCTTCCCCTGAATGTCTTTAATGTTCTGGCTACAAGACTAGACATTGATAACAAAATATACGCTCTAAACTAAAGCAAGGAGGGATTGATATCTGTGATCAGTGACACGAATCTCAATCTGGCCTAAAACATGACTTATTCGAAGAGGGGATACCTCTTTCTTTTTCCGCACAAATAGCATAAATGTAAAAGCGCGTACATTCGGGTTCTTGTAGGATCGCCGTTACAGGACTAAGCGTGTACGTAGGAGCCAGCGGCGTTGGTAGCTTAATGAAACCATTTTGATCATTGATGGTCTCGCAGGCTTTGCCTGCCGGCCAGGTCTTCTGGAAATGCTGGTAGTGCATCGGGATGGCTTAATGCCGTTGGCTGGTTACAGTAACCCTCGTGGTGGACCCATCGAGACTGCTTCAGGCCCAGATATGAGCAACCACTTAAGGTCCCAATCCATAGCGCGTTCCATCGTCCGAGTCTTCATATGTCTTGGATTGCAGGCTACGATGGTGGTCTGCTACGCGTGACAAGATCAGTATTTTGTGTTAGAGCCCGACAACAACTTGTCATAGCTACACACCAATCTATTAAATACCCATAGTGAGCGTAGCGATAAAGGACTGCCATAACAAACTTCATATTCAACGAAACAGGCCATGGGGGTTATTTTTAGGTACAGCACACGCTAGTTAGCCTCTATAAGTTAGCCCTACTAGGTCTGCCACCCTTTTTTGCTAGGGATGCTATTAATTTCTATAACTATGCAGATTAGCTTTACTACTTATACAAATTAAATATAAATTAAAGCAAAAGTATATAACTATAAAAATATTATAATATTTAGTTTAAAATTTATATATATAATTAAATAGTTATATTAACCAAGTATATTTTTTATTTTTAAATTAAATAAATATACGATTTTATGCTTTTTACTTTTAAATTAAATAAATATATAATTTTATATTTTTTATTTTTAAATTAAATAAATATATAATTTTATGCTTTTATTTTTAAATTAAATAAATATATAATTTTATATTTTTGCTTTTAAATATAATTTTAAACGTTTTAATACTTTATATATTTTTTTAAATTATATAATATGTTATAAAACTTTTAAATTATAATATAAAGCTTAATAAAGTTAAAAAAATATTTAAATTTAATAATTTATATGTTATTTTATTAAATGTTTATATAAACCTTTGCTTTTACTTACTTTTTTTTTTATAAGATTTATATAAGCCGTTATTATTAAAAATAATTTTTAAATAATTTTATAAACATATTATTATAACTTTAAAAAAAAGTCTTTTATAAAATTTATATAAGTTATTATTATTAAAAATAATTTTTAAACAGTTTTATAAATATATTATTATAACTTTAAAAAACCTTTTTTTATAAAATTAAAAAGTTTAATTTATAATTATATTTTTATTATTTAAAAAACTAAAAACTTAATAAAACTAAAATTAATTTTTAAAATTAATTATATAAAAAAAAAGTTAATTATTTTTAAAATAATAAAATTATTAAAATTTATAAAATATATATATTATTTTTAATATATATAAAAAATAATATTTTATTATTATTTAAAAAGCTAAATATTTAATAAAGCAAAATTAATAAAATAAAAAGTTTTTTTTTTAATATTAATAATAATTAAATATTTTTATTTTATTAGCTTTTAAATTATAAGCTTTGGCTTATTCACAGTCACCTGGTAATTTATGTTTTATATAATTTAGTGGTGTAATTAAATGGTTTATTGCTGATTAATTATTTGACCTGCTAATAACGCCTTTAACGCTTTTTTTTTTCTTTTATTAACTATACTAAGTCCATAATATAATAGCAGCTAAAACGCCAGAAATAGCTTCCTCCGTGTAGTAATAACGCCTTTTAATTTATGCTCTTTAATTAAGCCTTTTAATTAAGCCTTTTAATCGAGCCCTTTAATCGAGCCTTAGCAGCCGTAAAGACGCTTCCGTTGTGCTTCTGTTTTAAGCCGCAGGTAAGTCACCAAGACTTAACTGTTAAGTTATTTAGCCTGCTGCTATATAATAAGTTAACCGATTTTTTTATTTGTTAATTTTTTAAAATATTTTAATAAAGATTATTTTTTTAATATTATTAATCTTGGCTTTAAGAATATTTATTTTTTTTTTTGTTTAGTAATTTTTAATAATATTATTAATAATTATTAAATACTAGGAATTGTTTAAATATATAAGATTATATATAACAATAAGCTTGATTTTTTAAATAAGGGATAATTTATAAATATTTTATATTTTAATATTTTTAAGTGTTTTTAATAATTTAAAAATAATTATAGCTAAGGTTATATTCTTAAGGCTTGTTATGGTTAAATATAGTGGTATTATGGTAAGGGATATAATAGTGACGGAAATGTTATAACGGCAGTAATAAAAGGTTAAGGAAATAACTGCTTTATAAAGCCTTTGCTTATTTTTTGTTTTTATGGTTAATATTTTATTTAAATTTAAATATATGTGTTATATTTAATAAAGTTTAGTTAGCAAGCTTAAAACAGCTATTTTTTTTGTTAAAGTTTAACCTTTAAACGTTAATAAAAGAGAGTTTAGCTTAGCACGTACACTAAGTCCGTTTTTGTATTAATTTTAACGCTTTAACATAATAAATTTATTTATACGATAGCTAAAAGTTTAAAGCTGCGTTTTTAAATTATTATATAGTAAACCAGCTATATAAGGTAGTTTTAGTAGTATTAATAACTATGTAATTATTACTAACTTTATTATATATATATAACTAGGTGCAAAAAAAAAGCAAGCATTACATACTTATTAAACGTTTTAATAAAGATTAAACTATTATTAACCTTTAAATTATTTATTATTAACCTTTTATTAAAATTAAAAACCTGTTTAAATTTTTAACTTTATGTTTTTTTTTATATTAATTATTAAATAAATTATTAAATATTAAATGCTTAAAACGTTATTTATTTAAATAAGTAATAAAACTATAACTAAATAATTAAGCTATAATCTTAATAATAAATAATCTAATAAATAATAAGTAGCCTTATTTAAAAAATAAACTTAATTATTTATTTTTAAAATAAATAAAAACTTATTTATTTAAAAAATAAATAGGTTATATTTATTTTATTATTAACTTTTTATAATTATATATTTATAATTATATATATATTATTAAATTTATTATATATATTATTTTTAATAAGCTATTATTATTATATTAAATATAATATAATTATAAACAAGCTATTATAGCTGTATTAATAATTAATAATAATAAATATAATATATAAATTTTTAATAAATTTAATAAAATAAAACATTTATTTTTAGTTTATACCTTTTTAAAAGTAGTAGCGGTTATAATAAAGTAACTTTTATAAATAAAAAAAAAGATAACTAAAAAAGTTTTTATTATAATATAGTTTTTTACTTAAAGCAGCTTATAATAATAATAAAAATCAAAGTTAAATTATTAAATGCTTAAAACGTTAATATTTTTTTAATTAACTTAAAATAATTTACTGCTTTAATAAGCCTTAAGCTGGTTATAATATTATTTAAATAATAATAATAAAAAATAATCTTATAATAAAACATAATAATAATTATTATAAAAAAAAATAAATTTAAATTATAATATAATAATAAATTATTATTAAATAAATAAACTTTTAATAAAAAAATAATTTTTATATTTATAAAAACGTTTTATTAATTATATAATAAAAAAATAAAAATTTTTAGCTAGCTAGTACGTTTTTTTTATAATTAATTAAAAATTAAATTTTTTTAACTAGTTAAAATATAATTTAATATAATATAATATTATTTAAATTTTTATTATTAAATTTAATATAACCTGGTTAACTAGTTTATTTTTTTTATAATTAATTAAAAGTTAAATTTTTTTAATTAATTAAAACATAATTTAATATAATATAATATTACTTAAATTTTTATTATTAAATTTAATATAACCTAGCTAGCTAGTTTATTTTTTTTTTATTAATTTAATAAAAACTTTTATTTATAAAGTGATAGTATAATGGCTTGTGTGGGTGGCTGTGCCTTATATTAGCCTTATTATTTTATTAAACTATTGTTAAAAATACTGCCGGCTTTTACTGCTTGTATTTATTGCTGCGCGTAACTTATACATTTATATTTAAGGGTATAATTTTATAGAATATTTTAATTTTTTTTTTTTCTTTTTATTTTAGATTTTTTATATAATATAATATATTAACTATAAAGCTTTATTTTTATTTATATACTTAATATAATAATTTAAAATTATTTATTTTATTAATAAAATATAAGAACTACTTTTTAATATTTTTTAATAATTAATAAAATAACTTAAACACTTAAAAAGATTGCTTGTTTTTATATAAAGGTGTAAAAACAAGCAATAATTTTAAAAAAAAACCTAAAAAAACTTTAATATTACTTAAAAAAAGTTTTTAACTTTAATATTTAAATTATAAACAAAATATTTATAATAATAAAAAGATTAAACTTTAAAAATATAACTATAATTAACTAAAAAAACAAAAGCTACGTATTAATTTTAATTAATATAATAAAAAAGTTTAAAACTTAATATAATAACCCGTTTTTTAAAAATAAGCGTTTTTATAAAAATATTAATAATTTTTTTATTAATATATAAAAATTAATTTAAAATTATGCTACTTTAAGTTTAAAAAATAAGTCCTTTATATTTTAGTTTTTATTAAAAACTTTATTAAATAAGCAAGCCTAGCTTAAAATAAATAAACTTATTAATAAAAAAGTTTTTAATAAAATAATTATTAAGCTTAACGTTTTATTTTAAAAAATAAAAATAATATAATTATTTATATAAACGTTTTAATAATATATATATAATTTATATACTTTTTTTTATAACTTTAATTTTAATATATAATAACTTATTAAATAAACATAAAAATTTAATAAAGTTATTATTTAAAAAAATAAAAAATTAAGCAAGCTATAAATAATAATTAATAACTTTTTATTTAAAATGTTTAAAAAAGTATTAAATTAAATAATTATAAAGCTTAAAAAAGTAATAATTAAATAAAACTACTTTTAAAAACAGCTTAATAAATTAAATTAATATATAATTAATTTATTAAATTATTATAATAATATGTTTAAATTTAATTAATTAAAAAAAGAATTTTTTTATAAATTTTTTTATAAGTTTATAAAAATAATAATACTTGTTTTTTTTAATAATAATAATATAACTTTTAAAAAATAACATTAAAAAATATAAAACTAACTAATAAATAATATTAATTAATTTTTTTTTAATTTTATTAAAATAATTAATATTAAATCTTAAATTAATAATAAAGTTAATAAAAACTTGTTATTATATTTAAATAATAATTATTTTAATGTTATTAAAACTTTTAAAAGTTTATTAATATATTTTAAAAAAACTTATAAAAATATAAATATATTAAATAAATTTAAAACTAATTAAAAAAACTTAAACTTTAAAAATTATAACTTTAATAAGTTTTAAAAGTTTAAAATTAATTTTATATATTTAATAAATAAAATTAAACTTAAAAAAAAAAAATAAAAAAAAGTTTTTATAAATAAGTTATTTATTATTAAACTAAGCAAAAAGATTTTATTATAATATTTTAAAAATAATTATATTTTTAATAATTTAATTAAATATATTATTAAGCTAGCTTATTATTTTTATATAAATAATTAAAAACGTAATATAGCTTATAAAACAAAAAAAAGCTTAAAGCTAAATATTAAAAAAAGTAAAAAAATAACTTTTAATAACTTTTTACCTTTTTTTTTTACTTTAAAAAAGCTTACTTAAATAAAACATAAATTTTTTAAGCTTATTTTTAAAAAAATTAAATAATTAATATATAATAAATATTGTTTTATTTATTAAAAGTTTAATTATATCTTTAATAATTACTTTAAAAAAAAAAAATTAAAATTAAATATAAAGCATATATTATAATTATTATAAAAAAATATATTAATTAATAAAATAATAATTAACCCTTTTTTTTTATTATTAAAAATATTTTAAAAAAAAGTATAAAAAAAAAATAACTTTAAAAAAAATAATTTCTTGCTTAAAAAAAGTATTATAAAAAAATAATAAAATAAACTTAATAAATAAATATTT